>NIVC01001913.1:25000-35000 GCA_002269645.1 Macrostomum lignano | reverse complement strand
GTATCGAATAGCAGAATTCAATTTGTTAGTTTGCCTCGGCCTCGAAATCAATGTTTTTGGGGCTGTCATGTAGATTGAGGACTTTTTCTAGCCTGAGAGTTCGAGGTCTTAGCTGAGAGAGTCCTATTATTGGGTACACTATATCCGTCACCCTCCGTATTGGACTTTGTGCACTTTTTTCCTTGGCGCGTCGTCACAGTCTCTAAGAGGAGTAAGAAGACTTCAGTCAGAGAGAAATTAAATTTTTACTCAGGTGCAGACGTTCAGAGAGAGAGAGAGAGAGAGAGAGAGCGGGTTGGCAGATATTGGAAAATAAGAAATCAGCGGCTGAGAAGGATAGAAAGCGCTGGTCGGGGGTGCTCAAGCAATAAGGCGGCCGAGGTTCCCCGCTGTGCCCCTGGCGCCAGACGTATAAAGAGAAGGGAGAGCCCTGAACGAGTTTGCTGATACACAAGAGAAAGAGAGGCCAAGATGGATACAGCAGCGGGGGCAGATCGAGATGCCTGCTTCCCCGCTTTCTGAAAAGGGAGTTTCTTCTTTTTGAATGCCGGGTCTGCTGCTGGACTCCCCGCGACTCCTGCCGGTTCTTTGACGCCAGCTTCCGCCTAGGGACCGGGTGCGGGGTCAGCAGTCCACACCGCAGCAAACCTGGACTGGAGGGGGAGAGAGAGGGAGAGAGAGAGAGAGAGGGAGAGAGAGAGACGTATTAAAAGAACTCTGGCGAGAACCACGCAACCAAAACTTCTATGGGGTTGTCTGCGCGGCCGCAGTGTGTTGTCACTGCATTCTACGAAATCAAAGGGTTGCCAGGTGCCTGCCGCTTTTGCCACTACCGCTGCGCAGATGTCGGCGATTCTGATTGCTCAAAAAAATTAATAGTAAAGAAATCTTTCTTTAGAGTTGGGGCAGCAGCTCAAGGGCAGCCTTCTATAACACAATCTCTGGTGCTAGCTCGTGTTCTGTCACTATACGCCAATGACCGCTTTCTAAATTACTGGTGCTCTCGCTTGAAAGGGAGTTGAATATTTCACAGTACTGATAGATTGCATGCCATCTCCGGTGCAAATTAATTACCTATAGAATGGACTGCTAATCTATAGTCTATGAATATAAGGATTAGAATGGACTGCTAATCTATAGTCTATGAATATAAGGATTAGAATGGACTGCTAATCTATAGTCTATGAATATAAGGATTAGAATGGATTGCTAATGTATAGTCTATGAATATAAGGATTAGAATGGACTGCTAATCTATAGTCTATGAATATAAGGATTAGAATGGACTGCTAATCTATAGTCTATGAATATAAGGATTAGAATGGATTGCTAATGTATAGTCTATGAATATAAGGATTAGAATGGATTGCTAATCTATAGTCTATGAATATAAGGATTAGAATGGACTGCTAATCTATAGTCTATGAATATAAGGATTAGAATGGATTGCTAATCTATAGTCTATGAATATAAGGATTAGAATGGACTGCTAATCTATAGTCTATGAATATAAGGATTAGAATGGACTGCTAATCTATAGTCTATGAATATAAGGATTAGAATGGACTGCTAATCTATAGTCTATGAATATAAGGATTAGAATGGACTGCTAATCTATAGTCTATGAATATAAGGATTAGAATGGACTGCTAATCTATAGTCTATGAATATAAGGATTAGAATGGATTGCTAATGTATAGTCTATGAATATAAGGATTAGAATGGATTGCTAATCTATAGTCTATGAATATAAGGATTAGAATGGACTGCTAATCTATAGTCTATGAATATAAGGATTAGAATGGATTGCTAATCTATAGTCTATGAATATAAGGATTAGAATGGACTGCTAATCTATAGTCTATGAATATAAGGATTAGAATGGACTGCTAATCTATAGTCTATGAATATAAGGATTAGAATGGATTGCTAATCTATAGTCTATGAATATAAGGATTAGAATGGATTGCTAATCTATAGTCTGTGAATATGAGGATTAGAATGGATTGCTAATCTATAGTCTATGAATATAAGGATTAGAATGGACTGCTAATCTATAGTCTATGAATATAAGGATTAGAATGGACTGCTAATCTATAGTCTATGAATATAAGGATTAGAATGGATTGCTAATCTATAGTCTGTGAATATGAGGATTAGAATGGATTGCTAATCTATAGTCTGTGAATATAAGGATTAGAATGGATTGCTAATGTATAGTCTATGAATATGAGGATTAAAATGGATAGCTAATCTATAGTCTATGAATATAAGGATTAGAATGGACTGCTAATCTATAGTCTGTGAATATAAGGATTAGAATGGATTGCTAATCTATAGTCTATGAATATAAGGATTAGAATGGACTGCTAATCTATAGTCTATGAATATAAGGATTAGAATGGACTGCTAATCTATAGTCTATGAATATAAGGATTAGAATGGACTGCTAATCTATAGTCTATGAATATAAGGATTAGAATGGATTGCTAATCTATAGTCTATGAATATAAGGATTAGAATGGATTGCTAATCTATAGTCTATAGATAAGGATTAGAATGGATTGCTAATCTATAGTCTATGAATATAAGGATTAGAATGGATTGCTAATCTATAGTCTATAGATAAGGATTAGAATGGATTGCTAATCTATAGTCTGTGAATATAAGGATTAGAATGGATTGCTAATGTATAGTCTATGAATATGAGGATTAAAATGGATTGCTAATCTATAGTCTATGAATATGAGGATTAAAATGGATTGCTAATCTATAGTCTATAAATATGAGGATTAAGATGGATTGCTAATCTATAGTCTATAAATATGAGGATTAGAATAAATTGCTAACTTATAGTCATTGAAATATTAGGATTAGAATGGATTGCTAATCTATGACTAAGAGTGCATGGAGCCATGCATAAGTCCGCAAGACTTTACCCAGTCCCAAAGTCTGAAAGGCGCACACTGAATTGCTGTAACAATGCAGTATTGCTCAGCCTCACAACTACTGTATTTCAGCTGCATGATACATCTGTCTTGTTAAGTCAACAATAGTAGCCCCTTGTTCGGTAAATGCATTCCTGCAGCCCTCGGAGTCGCAGCCTCCTTGTCAAAAAAAATTCACCTCCGTCTGTCGCCGCCCCCCCCCCCACCCTCCACACGACCCGCGGCGGTGCCCACCATTAATTTTTTGCTCCAAGCTTGTTCGTGCTTGCTTGGGGATGAATAATTGAGCAAAGGAAAAGTTTGCACGGAGCCTGCAATCAGCCCCGGTGGGTGGGGTGTGCGAGGGAGAAAAGAATTGTAAGGACGCTGTGGCGCCACCGCAGTGTGGCCCTGCTCCGCTCCCACTTAATCTTGATTGCCTATCGGTTGTTCTCCTGTGAGCTGGTCCCGCTACACCCCAACCCCCGGAAACTGACGTCTCTAAAGCCCACGCAAGACTGTCTGTTGCTCCCAAACGAAGCTCAACGTCCATCTCTGTCTCTCATGCGCTCACAAAACGTATACCTTGACAGAAATTCACCGACACTCAGTCTGGGGAGTGCCAGAGCTTCACCTGTCAATTCGGTTATGGGGGAAGGGCTGGCACAATGATTTATGGCGCCAGCGGGATGAAATGACGACAATCTGATCGGCTGGTTGTGCATTTAATTAACCTGCGTGGGTGGCAACTAGATGACTTTCTTAGCAAATGCCGCATTGGTGCACACTGGACCATAGAATCTATGTAGCATTAGTGCACACTGGACCATAGAATCTATGTAGCATTAGTGCACACTGGATAATAGAATCTATGTAGCATTGGTGTACACTGGACCATAGAATCTATGTAGCATTGGTGTACACTGGACCATAGAATCTGTGTAGCATTGGTGCACACTGGACCATAGAATCTGTGTAGCATTGGTGCACACTGGACCATAGAATCTGTGTAGCATTGGTGCACACTGGACCATAGAATCTGTGTAGCATTGGTGCACACTGGACCATAGAATCTGTGTAGCATTGGTGCACACTGGACCATAGAATCTGTGTAGCATTGGTGCACACTGGACCATAGAATCTGTGTAGCATTGGTGCACACTGGACCATAGAATCTATGTAGCATTGATGCACACTGGACCATAGAATCTGTGTAGCATTAGTGCACACTGGACCATAGAATCTATGTAGCATTAGTGCACACTGGACCATAGAATCTATGTAGCATTAGTGCACACTGGACCATAGAATCTGTGTAGCATTAGTGCACACTGGACCATAGAATCTATGTAGCATTGGTGCACACTGGACCATAGAATCTGTGTAGCATTGGTGTACACTGGACCATAGAATCTGTGTAGCATTGGTGTACACTGGACCATAGAATCTGTGTAGCATTGGTGCACACTGGACCATAGAATCTGTGTAGCATTGGTGTACACTGGACCATAGAATCTGTGTAGCATTGGTGCACACTGGACCTTAGAAGCTCTGTAGCATTGGTGTACACTGGACCATAGAAGCTCTGTAGCATTGGTGTACACTTGACCATAGAAGCTCTGTAGCATTGGTGCACACTGGACCTTAGAAGCTCTGTAGCATTGGTGTACACTTGACCATAGAAGCTCTGTAGCATTGGAGCACAGTGGACCATAGAAGCTCTGTAGCATTGGTGTACACTTGACCATAGAAGCTCTGTAGCATTGGAGCACAGTGGACCATAGAAGCTCTGTAGCATTGGTGCACACTGGACCATAGAATCTGTGTAGCATTGGAGCACAGTGGACCATAGAAGCTCTGTAGCATTGGTGTACACTGGACCATAGAAGCTCTGTAGCAATAGTGCACACTGCTTTAGAAAGACTCCGTATTTAGTGTGCAATGCCGCTTTAAGGGCTTCTGCCTCACAGCAACTCCTTAGATACCTTTCGCATAGATATGCAGCTCTTATTAAGCTCATTACCGAAGTCTCATTCATTCAGCGGAAATTGGCATCTAAAATCCCTGAGCTTGAATGGAAACTCGCCCCCTCCACCCCACAATTTTATTGCCAGGTACGCAACGGCCACTGGGATTTCTCCGACACCCTGTGCGACCTGTGGATTATGTGTGACGCATTATTCAGCACGGCCTCAATTCTCAACTTAGTGGCCATCAGCATTGACAGGTAAGGCATGCATATAATAGCGGTCAATATTTACCACTGGTTCAATTACTCTTGCTGGCCGAGATCAGTAGTACGGGTTATTTATTAACGCATTGCTGAGGCAAAGCTGGCCAGACGGTTTCCAGTCATTATTCATGCCTCACTGGGGCGGCCATAATGAAGGCGTGTCAAGACGGCTACAATTTGAGTCAACAACTTGGCGATTTTCCCATCCTGTTCCCTCGGATAGGTAATCCCAGCGGTCGGGGGGAACACCTGCTGGCTTTGTAGATTAGATAAGGAGATGATGCAGTTAGCCTGGCTGCCCAAATTGGTCTCTGGATGTTTGCCAAGCTGATTTTTTGTTAATTATTTGCAAACAGCGGGATTAGTGTGACTTCCCCGATGAGCATTGGGGCTCCGGCCGGAGAAGCTTTGCAATTGGGATTCGTGCATCTGACAGGGCTCCGGGCGTGTGTTGAAGGGGCTTGTTGGACAAATCCTCATCTGCATTCGAATCTGCCATGTTTTGAGTCTGGCTTCGCATGCGTACGAGGGGATGTTGCTGCTCACGGTTCTGGAGTACAAGGATGTAGTAGGTTTGCAAGGATGTGGTAGATTTGCAAGGATGTGGTAGGTTTGCAAGAATGTGGTAGGTTTACAAGGATGTGATAGGTTTGTAAGGATGTGGTAGGTTTGCAAGAATGTGGTAGGTTTACAAGGATGTGGTAGGTTTACAAGGATGTGATAGGTTTGTAAGGATGTGGTAGGTTTGCAAGAATGTGGTAGGTTTACAAGGATGTGGTAGGTTTGCAAGAATGTGGTAGGTTTAAAAGGATGTGGTAGGTTTGTAAGGATGTGGTAGGTTTACAAGGATGTGGTAAGGTTTGCAAGAATGTGGTAGGTTTAAAAGGATGTGGTAGGTTTGTAAGGATGTAGTAGGTTTACAAGGATGTGGTAGGTTTACAAGGATGTAGTAGGTTTACAAGGATGTGGTAGGTTTACAAGGATGTGGTAGGTTTACAAGGATGTGGTAGGTTTACAAGGATGTGGTAGGTTTACAAGGATGTGGTAGGTTTACAAGGATGTGGTAGGTTTACAAGGATGTGGTAGGTTTACAAGGATGTTGTAGGTTTACAAGGATGTAGTAGGTTCAGAAGGGTGAAGTAGGTTCACAATTTTGTAGGTACAATTTTGTAAGTGTACAAGCAATATAGTTGTAAAATGGTGCAAGTGTAAAATGATATAGTTGTAAACTTTTGAGAGAATATGGTTCATGTGCTCAGAGTATTTACTTAAGAACTCCAGTAGTGGTCATAAAATCGGAGTAAGGGCTCCGCGCCGTCTGCACCACCCCCTGGGCTTGACAGAAGCAGAGGAAATAAATGCTGGCCTACACGAGTGCGGGAGACCAGACCCGATCGATACCTCATCTTTTTTTCTACTCAACCGCTTCAACTTCATCCGATCCAATCCGCGGTAGGCAATAGGCAGGCCCAAGCTTTTAAATGGCAACTTTTTGGATGGACAGAGCGTCATTAATTTGACCTTACCTTAAGCTTTCGCCCGCTTTACCTTCGCTTTTGCCTTCCGGCACTAATTTCGCATTTATGGGATTTCACCGTGGCAGCGTCGGGGGGGGTGAGCCAATTAAAAACGCTTCAGCTCCTCTCTCGCTTCTCATCCCCATCAGTGCGCGGGTGTTACAGTGAGTCAGCTTGTGTGGAGTCCTACTGCCAGATCCCCTTTCTGCACTGCCCCCCCCCCCTAGCAACAGGCTGCTAATCCCAGCCAGGGTGAATGGTCTGCTTTGGGAAAGCAAAAACTTTTTTGTGCTGCTGCGAGTCGGCGCGTCCTGGGCGACGGGCGCTCGGCGAGGGCCGCCATTGTTATTGCAGGCGGGCGCGGATGCACTTTCGGCTAAATAATGCTAGCGATTTTAATTGTTCGCTGGCGTGCTTGGTCGCTCATGAACTCAATCAGCTATTAATTTACTCGTAAACTCACTAACTCAGGGTAAACTCACTTATGTACTCCATCATAAACTGATAAAGTCAGTCGTGAACTGATAACCTCACTTATGAACTCACTCATGAACTCACTCATGAACTCACTCATAAACTCACTCATGAACTCACTCATGAACTCACTCATGAACTCACTCATGAACTCACTCATGAACTCACTCATTAACTCACTCATGAACTCACTCATAAACTCACTCATGAACTCACTCATGAACTCACTCATGAACTCACTCATGAACTCACTCATGAACTCACTCATGAACTCACTCATGAACTCACTCATGAACTCACTCATGAACTCACTCATGAACTCACTCATGAACTCACTCATGAACTCACTCATGAACTCACTCATGAACTCACTCATGAACTCACTCATGAACTCACTCATGAACTCACTCATGAACTCACTCATGAACTCACTCATGAACTCACTCATGAACTCACTAATGATCTCACTAATAAACTCAGAATAAAATTCTTAATGCCCGAGAAGGCAGCTGAGAGAGTCCAATAGAGCATGAGCTCCAGCTTCATGGGCAAATTGTTTATCAGTTTTTCATCCTCACTCTGTGGCTGTTAAGTTGGTTTAGAAATTTTAATCCTCCGCACGACTTTGACTCGAACGGGAGCTAGCCTGAATACTCTCCTTCTTGCTGTTGAAATCGTTGAATTTGAGATGCACAAACTCTTTAACAAGGAGTGTCATGATGAGGCTAAAGGTCAGGCCTCCAGGTGAGAAAAAGGGCTCAAGGTCAACTGTGCTCATGGTGAGACTAAAGGCTCAAGGTCAACTGTGCTCATGGTGAGACTAGAGGCTCAAGGTCAACTGTGCTCATGGTGAGACTAGAGGCTCAAGGTCAACTGTGCTCATGGTGAGACTAGAGGCTCAAGGTCAACTGTGCTCATGGTGAGACTAGAGGCTCAAGGTCAACTGTGCTCATGGTGAGACTAGAGGCTCAAGGTCAACTGTGCTCATGGTGAGACTAAAGGCTCAAGGTCAACTGTGCTCATGGTGAGACTAGAGGCTCAAGGTCAACTGTGCTCATGGTGAGACTAAAGGCTCAAGGTCAACTGTGCTCATGGTGAGACTAGAGGCTCAAGGTCAACTGTGCTCATGGTGAGACTAGAGGCTCAAGGTCAACTGTGCTCATGGTGAGACTAGAGGCTCAAGGTCAACTGTGCTCATGGTGAGACTAGAGGCTCAAGGTCAACTGTGCTCATGGTGAGACTAGAGGCTCAAGGTCGAATGTGCTCATGGTGAGACTAGAGGCTCAAGGTCGAATGTGCTCATGGTGAGACTAGAGGCTCAAGGTCGAATGTGCTCAGGGTTGCTGAGAAATCTATATTTCAGGATCATTGTCAGCTGAATGCTATTCAAAACCAGAGCTCAGTACTCAAACGCGTCGCTGTCCCATTGGCAGGTTCATCGCGGTCACGCAGCCCATCAAGTACGCCAAGCACAAGAACTCCAAGCGCACTCACGTGACCATCGCCGGAAGTTGGCTGTTGTCCATCGGCATCGCCCTGCCAATCGGCTGCGGCCTGCAGAATCTGCAGGGCGTCCGCTATCAGAAGAAATTTCGCAACGTCTGCACCTTTTTTAACGGCGACTTCCTGATCTACTCCAGCCTGGGCAGCTTCTACATCCCCTGCATAGTGATGCTGGTGCTGTACTACCGCATCTTCACCGTTATTCGGGCTCGAGCTAAGAAAGCGGCCGCGACTAGACGGGGCAAAGTCTACGAGAACGTCAAGGCCAGCGGCGGCAGCCGGCGGAAAAACCGCGGCGATGCCGAGCAGCAGCCGCCAGACGGAGCCGGCGCCACTGCCGGTCGAACCGACGAAGTCGCCATCGCATTGACTGAGCAAAAGAAGAGCACCGCCAAGAACAACAGCAGCAGCAAGAAGGATGGCGGAGGCGGAGGCGGGACGCCAGCGGTGCTGCTGGTGCGGGCGAACCCGAGCCGGCCGGACCGGCTGAGCGTCTCAGCGGTGTCCGCCCGGGACTGCCTGGCCTGTCGCACTGACGGCATTTACACCGGGGAGGCACCGATTCCGCACAGCTGTGGCCTCCATGGAGACTCCGGCGGTCACCATGGCAACCGGGCTGATTTCAAAGACAAGGGCGACTACGAAGCCGAAGGGGAAGACGAAGAAGGGGAAGAGGAGGAAGAGGAGGATTACGCCAACGAGATGGCGGAGTCGCCGATGCCCCTGCGCGAGAGCCAGAACTTAGCTGGACCGTCCACTTCAGACAACAGCGGCACAGTTCAAGCGGCGGCGCCTGAGGCAGCGGCGGCGGTGGCGGCGTCGGCTCCGTCGAAAGCCTCCGAGCCAGTTGGCGGCAAGTCGCAGAAGCGCCTGTTCCAGCTGAAGCTGAAGAAGAAATCGAAGAAAAGAAAAGCGACAGGTCGGCGGCGCGGCGGGAAAAGAAAGCGACAAAGACTCTGGCCATCGTGCTCGGTAGGGAAGCGCTTTTTCAATGTCGCTTGGGTTCGATTCCGTGCTCAGAAGCGTCGTGCAATTAAATTGTCTGCTTAGGATTAGTTTCTTAGGTTAGGGTTATAGGGTTTAGGTTAGGGTTATAGGGTTTAGGTTAGGGTTATAGGGTTTAGGTTAGGGTTATAGGGTTTAGGTTAGGGTTATAGGGTTTAGGTTAGGGTTTTAGGGTTTAGGTTAGGGTTTTACTTTTTAGGTTAGGGTTACAGGGTTTAGGTTAGGGTTTTAGGGTTTAGGTTAGGGTTTTAGGGTTTAGGTTAAGGTTTTAGGGTTTAGGTTAGGGTTTTAGGGTTTAGGTTAGGGTTTTACTGTTTAGGTTAGGGTTTTGGTTAGGGTTT
>NIVC01001913.1:0-20000 GCA_002269645.1 Macrostomum lignano | reverse complement strand
AATTTCAATCAACTGCCGCTAATCCTCTACAGTTCTCTCGTTCCCATCGAGACAGAGCGCTTCCCTCACACCTCTTGTTTGTTCGATGATTGCTTCCTTGCAAGATTTCTATCTCACAGTTGCGCTGAAGACAATAAAAGCTCAGAAATTTGAGAATGGTTGGAAACAGTTGCAGAATAGGAAGCATTGTATCGGGGGGAGCCCGTTGCCGTTGTACGGAAATGGCACGAAGCTTTATTGCTCAGAGATCCGATGTTGTATTGGAAACGATTTTGAGTTTTTTTACATTAGGGCTGTAGCAGCGTGCCAGAGTTGAATCAGTGTGGAATAAGAGGCAGTTTTCAATCTTCGAAAATTCTTTTCAAAAGGCCTTCCCTGAATTGCTGTATTTGCTACCCCTTTTGAGGAGCACACTTTCTATATCGAATAGAGGACGAAAACAATAGAAAAAAAACATACCCTATTCAGAATAGATAGATAGATAGATAGATAGATAGATAGATAGATAGATAGATAGATAAATAGATAGATAGATAGATAGATAGATAGATAGATAGATAGATAGATAGATAGATAGATAGATAGATAGATAGATAGATAGATAGATAGATAGATAGATAGATAGATAGATAGATAGATAGATAGATAGATAGATAGATAGATAGATAGATAGATAGATAGATAGATAGATAGATAGATAGATAGATAGATAGATAGATAGATAGATAGATAGATAGATAGATAGATAGATAGATAGATAGATAGATAGATAGATAGATAGATAGATAGATAGATAGATAGATAGATAGATAGATAGATAGATAGATAGATAGATAGATAGATAGATAGATAGATAGATAGATAGATAGATAGATAGATAGATAGATAGATAGATAGATAGATAGATAGATAGATAGATAGATAGATAGATAGATAGATAGATAGATAGATGGATAGATAGATAGATAGATAGATAGATAGATAGATAGATAGATAGATAGATAGATAGATAGATAGATAGATAGATAGATAGATAGATAGATAGATAGATAGATAGATAGATAGATAGATAGATAGATAGATAGATAGATAGATAGATAGATAGATAGATAGATAGATAGATAGATAGATAGATAGATAGATAGATAGATAGATAGATAGATAGATAGATAGATAGATAGATAGATAGATAGATAGATAGATAGATAGATAGATAGATAGATAGATAGATAGATAGATAGATAGATAGATAGATAGATAGATAGATAGATAGATAGATAGATAGATAGATAGATAGATAGATAGATAGATAGATAGATAGATAGATAGATAGATAGATAGATAGATAGATAGATAGATAGATAGATAGATAGATAGATAGATAGATAGATAGATAGATTGATAGATTGATAGATAGATAGATAGATAGATAGCAGACAAGGCATACAACTGCAGACAGCTGTTACGCACTGCACCATGATTAAACATTCTGAGTAGAATCAAGCAACTAATTCCAAGTGTCACCGGCACTCAGGGGAGCCGCAGTGGGGGTTGCTACAGTTGCTGCAATTTTAGCGAGAAAATTTTTTTTGCCTGTAAACCTGATTTGCATTTCTGGGTCAGGCTGAGTTCTCTCTTGTATTTTAATGAACAACAGTTGAAGAAAACGGGGCACGCTTTGGTCTGTTAGTGAAATTGGCGGCAAGATCACTCACTGTTAACTTTGTTTCACCACATTCTCACTGCAGCTTCTGCGGCTGCGACTGTCTCAGGCCGGCCTTGGCCGCTCGTTCGGAGTCCCAGCGCATGGCCAGCAGCTGCACCGGGGCGCACAGGAACAGCGTCAGGCCCGAGGACAGCCAGAACCAGAATGCAAATGATGGATAGCCAGTCTGGTAGTCGGACCATATTAGGTAGAGAATCCAGGTGAGTAGATAGGATCCACCTGGAGTTGGAATGGTTGCCGCCGTAGGGAATCGGTGCAAAATTATATTGTTGACTTTTTGTACACTTTTTATTGTGAGGAGTTAAGAATGACCTGGGTTTTGGGGTGTTGGCTGAGGGACTGGGGTTTATGGGGTGTTGGCTGAGGGACTGGGGTTTATGGGGTGTTGGCTGAGGGACTGGGGTTTATGGGGTGTTGGCTGAGGGACTGGGGTTTATGGGGTGTTGGCTGAGGGACTGGGGTTTATGGGGTGTTGGCTGAGGGACTGGGGTTTATGGGGTGTTGGCTGAGGGACTGGGGTTTATGGGGTGTTGGCTGAGGGACTGGGGTTTATGGGGTGTTGGCTGAGGGACTAATAGTAAATATAGAATGCTTCATGGCGAAAATAAAGCGGACTATTTTATCTCCTAAACTGCAATCTAGCGTCCTATTAGCCTACTCAAACTCTAAGCCAGCAGTTCATGGAAGTTTTCATTCATATGGGGTCAGTGTAATGCAAATAAAATTTTCTCATGGCTTCATCTGGACCCATGCACCCTCCGATCGCAGCCTCTCTCTTTGCAGGCAATAGCTATATTTTTCTTATTCTTTTGGCAGAATTTGTCATCGTTGTCCTGTAATAAGCTCAAAATCCTAATATTTTAAACTCCAATTACTCTCATGACAGCTGTTCCAGAAACTGGGACAGTTAGCACTGAGCAGATCCCCGATTTATTTTCTTTAGGATTCTCAAGTGGAACACACATCACTATTAATAGCTATAATTTCATTTTTATGAATGACTAGACAGTCTAACTTTCAGTCCGACTTTGTCAGCTGTGCTAAATGCAATTTATGATCGACTTGAACTACTGAAGTGAGTGGCAACTGAAGAGTTTCTAAGAAAAAAAGTTCATACACAAGAATCACGGATAATTAAAGTGAAAGGGCGCTACACTAGCGTATCTTTTCGTGCGAAATGCATTAGCTGGATTATTCACTGCCGAGATTCTCCCACCGAGATTCTCCCACCGAGATTCTCCCACCGAGATTCTCCCACCGAGATTCTCCCACCGAGATTCTCCCACCGAGATTCTCCCACCGAGATTCTCCCACCGAGATTCTCCCACCGAGATTCCCCTGCCGAGATTCTCCCACCGAGATTCCCCTGCCGAGATTCTCCCACCGAGATTCCCCTGCCGAGATTCTCCCACCGAGATTCACCTGCCGAGATTCTCCCACCGAGATTCTCCCACCGAGATTCTCCCACCGAGATTCTCCCACCGAGATTCTCCCACCGAGATTCTCCCACCGAGATTCTCCCACCGAGATTCTCCCACCGAGATTCTCCCACCGAGATTCACCTGCCGAGATTCCCTTGCCGACATTCCCCTGCCGAGATTCTCCCACCGAGATTCTCCCACCGAGATTCTCCCACCGAGATTCTCCCACCGAGATTCTCCCACCGAGATTCTCCCACCGAGATTCTCCCACCGAGATTCTCCCACCGAGATTCACCTGCCGAGATTCTCCCACCGATATTCTCCTGCCGAGATTCTCCCACCGAGATTCTCCCACCGAGATTCACTTGCCGAGATTCTCCCACCGAGATTCTCCCACCGAGATTCTCCCACCGAGATTCCCCTGCCGAGATTCACCTGCCGAGATTCCCCTGCCGAGATTCTCCCACCGAGATTCTCCCACCGAGATTCACCTGCCGAGATTCCCCTGCCGAGATTCCCCTGCCGAGATTTCCTTGCCGAGATTCCCCTGCCGAGATTCTCCCACCGAGATTCTCCCACCGAGATTCACCTGCCGAGATTCTCCCACCGAGATTCCCCTGCCGAGATTCTCCCACCGAGATTCTCCACCGAGATTCCCCTACCGAGATTCTCCCACCGAGATTCTCCCACCGAGATTCCCCTGCCGAGATTCTCCCACCGAGATTCTCCCACCGAGATTCTCCCACCGAGATTCTCCCGCCTAGATTCTCCCACCGAGATTCTCCCACCGAGATTCTCCCGCCGAGATTCTCCCACCGAGATTCTCCCACCGAGATTCACTTGCCGAGATTCTCCCACCGAGATTCTCCCACCGAGATTCTCCCACCGAGATTCCCCTGCCGAGATTCACCTGCCGAGATTCACCTGCCGAGATTCTCCCACCGAGATTCTCCCACCGAGATTCACCTGCCGAGATTCCCCTGCCGAGATTCCCCTGCCGAGATTTCCTTGCCGAGATTCCCCTGCCGAGATTCTCCCACCGAGATTCCCCTGCCGAGATTCACCTGCCGAGATTCTCCCACCGAGATTCCCCTGCCGAGATTCTCCCACCGAGATTCTCCACCGAGATTCCCCTGCCGAGATTCTCCCACCGAGATTCTCCCACCGAGATTCCCCTGCCGAGATTCTCCCACCGAGATTCTCCCACCGAGATTCTCCCACCGAGATTCTCCCGCCTAGATTCTCCCACCGAGATTCTCCCACCGAGATTCTCCTGCCGAGATTCTCCCGCCGAGATTCTCCCACCGAGATTCTCCCACCGAGATTCTCCCACCGAGATTCTCCCACCGAGATTCTCCCACCGAGATTCTCCTACCGAGATTAACCTGCCGAGATTCTTCCACCGAGATTCTCCCACCGAGATTCTCCCACCGAGATTCACCTGCCGAGATTCTCCCACCGAGATTCACCTGCCGAGATTCTCCTGCCGAGATTCTCCCACCGAGATTCACCTGCCGAGATTCTCCCGCCGAGATTCACCTGCCGAGATTCTCCTGCCGAGATTCTCCCACCGAGATTCCCCTGCCGAGATTCTCCCACCGAGATTCACCTGCCGAGATTCTCCCACCGAGATTCACCTGCCGAGATTCTCCTGCCGAGATTCTCCCACCGAGATTCTCCCACCGAGATTCACTTGCCGAGATTCTCCTGCCGAGATTCTCCCACCGAGATTCTCCCACCGAGATTCCCCTGCCGAGATTCACCTGCCGAGATTCCCCTGCCGAGATTCTCCCACCGAGATTCTCCCACCGAGATTCACCTGCCGAGATTCCCCTGCCGAGATTCCCCTGCCGAGATTTCCTTGCCGAGATTCCCCTGCCGAGATTCTCCCACCGAGATTCTCCCACCGAGATTCACCTGCCGAGAATCTCCCACTGAGATTCCCCTGCCGAGATTCTCCCACCGAGATTCTCCCACCGAGATTCACCTGCCGAGATTCTCCCACCGAGATTCCCCTGCCGAGATTCTCCCACCGAGATTCTCCCACCGAGATTCCCCTGCCGAGATTCTCCCACCGAGATTCCCCTGCCGAGATTCTCCCACCGAGATTCCCCTGCCGAGATTCTCCCACCGAGATTCACCTGCCGAGATTCTCCCACCGAGATTCTCCCACCGAGATTCTCCCACCGAGATTCTCCCACCGAGATTCTCCCACCGAGATTCCCCTGCCGAGATTCTCCCACCGAGATTCTCCCACCGAGATTCCCCTGCCGAGATTCTCCCACCGAGATTCTCCCACCGAGATTCTCCCACCGAGATTCACCTGCCGAGATTCTCCCACCGAGATTCTCCCACCGAGATTCTCCCGCCGAGATTCTCCCGCCGAGATTCTCCCACCGAGATTCTCCCACCGAGATTCTCCCACCGAGATTCTCCCACCGAGATTCTCCCACCGAGATTCTCCTACCGAGATTAACCTGCCGAGATTCTTCCACCGAGATTCTCCCACCGAGATTCTCCCACCGAGATTCACCTGCCGAGATTCTCCCACCGAGATTCACCTGCCGAGATTCTCCCGCCGAGATTCACCTGCCGAGATTCCCCTGCCGAGATTCTCCCGCCGAGATTCACCTGCCGAGATTCTCCTGCCGAGATTCTCCCACCGAGATTCCCCTGCCGAGATTCTCCCACCGAGATTCACCTGCCGAGATTCTCCCACCGAGATTCACCTGCCGAGATTCTCCTGCCGAGATTCTCCCACCGAGATTCTCCCACCGAGATTCACTTGCCGAGATTCTCCTGCCGAGATTCTCCCACCGAGATTCTCCCACCGAGATTCCCCTGCCGAGATTCACCTGCCGAGATTCCCCTGCCGAGATTCTCCCACCGAGATTCTCCCACCGAGATTCACCTGCCGAGATTCCCCTGCCGAGATTCCCCTGCCGAGATTTCCTTGCCGAGATTCCCCTGCCGAGATTCTCCCACCGAGATTCTCCCACCGAGATTCACCTGCCGAGAATCTCCCACTGAGATTCCCCTGCCGAGATTCTCCCACCGAGATTCTCCCACCGAGATTCACCTGCCGAGATTCTCCCACCGAGATTCCCCTGCCGAGATTCTCCCACCGAGATTCTCCCACCGAGATTCCCCTGCCGAGATTCTCCCACCGAGATTCCCCTGCCGAGATTCTCCCACCGAGATTCCCCTGCCGAGATTCTCCCACCGAGATTCACCTGCCGAGATTCTCCCACCGAGATTCTCCCACCGAGATTCTCCCACCGAGATTCTCCCACCGAGATTCTCCCACCGAGATTCCCCTGCCGAGATTCTCCCACCGAGATTCTCCCACCGAGATTCCCCTGCCGAGATTCTCCCACCGAGATTCTCCCACCGAGATTCTCCCACCGAGATTCTCCCGCCTAGATTCTCCCACCGAGATTCTCCCACCGAGATTCTCCCGCCGAGATTCTCCCGCCGAGATTCTCCCACCGAGATTCTCCCACCGAGATTCTCCCACCGAGATTCTCCCACCGAGATTCTCCCACCGAGATTCTCCTACCGAGATTAACCTGCCGAGATTCTTCCACCGAGATTCTCCCACCGAGATTCTCCCACCGAGATTCACCTGCCGAGATTCTCCCACCGAGATTCACCTGCCGAGATTCTCCCGCCGAGATTCACCTGCCGAGATTCCCCTGCCGAGATTCTCCCGCCGAGATTCACCTGCCGAGATTCTCCTGCCGAGATTCTCCCACCGAGATTCCCCTGCCGAGATTCTCCCACCGAGATTCACCTGCCGAGATTCTCCCACCGAGATTCACCTGCCGAGATTCTCCTGCCGAGATTCTCCCACCGAGATTCTCCCACCGAGATTCACTTGCCGAGATTCTCCTGCCGAGATTCTCCCACCGAGATTCTCCCACCGAGATTCCCCTGCCGAGATTCACCTGCCGAGATTCCCCTGCCGAGATTCTCCCACCGAGATTCTCCCACCGAGATTCACCTGCCGAGATTCCCCTGCCGAGATTCCCCTGCCGAGATTTCCTTGCCGAGATTCCCCTGCCGAGATTCTCCCACCGAGATTCTCCCACCGAGATTCACCTGCCGAGAATCTCCCACTGAGATTCCCCTGCCGAGATTCTCCCACCGAGATTCTCCCACCGAGATTCACCTGCCGAGATTCTCCCACCGAGATTCCCCTGCCGAGATTCTCCCACCGAGATTCTCCCACCGAGATTCCCCTGCCGAGATTCTCCCACCGAGATTCCCCTGCCGAGATTCTCCCACCGAGATTCCCCTGCCGAGATTCTCCCACCGAGATTCACCTGCCGAGATTCTCCCACCGAGATTCTCCCACCGAGATTCTCCCACCGAGATTCTCCCACCGAGATTCTCCCACCGAGATTCCCCTGCCGAGATTCTCCCACCGAGATTCTCCCACCGAGATTCACCTGCCGAGATTCTCCCACCGAGATTCTCCACCGAGATTCTCCCACCGAGATTCACCTGCCGAGATTCCCCTGCCGAGATTCCCCTGCCGAGATTTCCTTGCCGAGATTCCCCTGCCGAGATTCTCCCACCGAGATTCTCCCACCGAGATTCACCTGCCGAGATTCTCCCACCGAGATTCCCCTGCCGAGATTCTCCCACCGAGATTCTCCCACCGAGATTCACCTGCCGAGATTCTCCCACCGAGATTCCCCTGCCGAGATTCTCCCACCGAGATTCTCCCACCGAGATTCCCCTGCCGAGATTCTCCCACCGAGATTCCCCTGCCGAGATTCTCCCACCGAGATTCCCCTGCCGAGATTCTCCCACCGAGATTCTCCCACCGAGATTCTCCCACCGAGATTCTCCCACCGAGATTCTCCCACCGAGATTCTCCCACCGAGATTCTCCCACCGAGATTCCCCTGCCGAGATTCTCCCACCCAGATTCTCCCACCGAGATTCACCTGCCGAGATTCTCCCACCGAGATTCTCCCACCGAGATTCCCCTGCCGAGATTCTCCCACCGAGATTCACCTGCCGAGATTCTCCCACCGAGATTCACCTGCCGAGATTCTCCCACCGAGATTCTCCCACCGAGATTCCCCTGCCGAGATTCTCCCACCGAGATTCCCCTGCCGAGATTCTCCCACCGAGATTCTCCCACCGAGATTCCCCTGCCGAGATTCTCCCACCGAGATTCTCCCACCGAGATTCTCCCACCGAGATTCTCCCGCCTAGATTCTCCCACCGAGATTCTTCCACCGAGATTCTCCCACCGAGATTCTCCCACCGAGATTCACCTGCCGAGATTCTCCCACCGAGATTCACCTGCCGAGATTCTCCTGCCGAGATTCTCCCACCGAGATTCACCTGCCGAGATTCTCCCGCCGAGATTCACCTGCCGAGATTCTCCCACCGAGATTCTCCCACCGAGATTCACTTGCCGAGATTCTCCCACCGAGATTCACCTGCCGAGATTCTCCTGCCGAGATTCTCCCACCGAGATTCACTTGCCGAGATTCTCCCACCGAGATTCACCTGCCGAGATTCTCCCACCGAGATTCACCTGCCGAGATTCTCCTGCCGAGATTCTCCCACCGAGATTCTCCCACCGAGATTCACTTGCCGAGATTCTCCTGCCGAGATTCTCCCACCGAGATTCTCCCACCGAGATTCCCCTGCCGAGATTCACCTGCCGAGATTCCCCTGCCGAGATTCTCCCACCGAGATTCTCCCACCGAGATTCACCTGCCGAGATTCCCCTGCCGAGATTCCCCTGCCGAGATTTCCTTGCCGAGATTCTTCTGCCGAGATTCTCCCACCGAGATTCTCCCACCGAGATTCACTTGCCGAGATTCTCCCACCGAGATTCCCCTGCCGAGATTCTCCCACCGAGATTCTCCCACCGAGATTCCCCTGCCGAGATTCTCCCACCGAGATTCCCCTGCCGAGATTCTCCCACCGAGATTCCCCTGCCGAGATTCTCCCACCGAGATTCACCTGCCGAGATTCTCCCACCGAGATTCTCCCACCGAGATTCTCCCACCGAGATTCTCCCACCGAGATTCTCCCACCGAGATTCCCCTGCCGAGATTCTCCCACCGAGATTCTCCCACCGAGATTCCCCTGCCGAGATTCTCCCACCGAGATTCTCCCACCGAGATTCTCCCACCGAGATTCACCTGCCGAGATTCCCCTGCCGAGATTCCCCTGCCGAGATTTCCTTGCCGAGATTCCCCTGCCGAGATTCTCCCACCGAGATTCTCCCACCGAGATTCACCTGCCGAGATTCTCCCACCGAGATTCCCCTGCCGAGATTCTCCCACCGAGATTCTCCCACCGAGATTCTCCCACCGAGATTCCCCTGCCGAGATTCTCCCACCGAGATTCTCCCACCGAGATTCTCCCACCGAGATTCCCCTGCCGAGATTCTCCCACCGAGATTCCCCTGCCGAGATTCTCCCACCGAGATTCCCCTGCCGAGATTCTCCCACCGAGATTCCCCTGCCGAGATTCTCCCACCGAGATTCTCCCACCGAGATTCTCCCACCGAGATTCTCCCACCGAGATTCTCCCACCGAGATTCCCCTGCCGAGATTCTCCCACCGAGATTCTCCCACCGAGATTCCCCTGCCGAGATTCTCCCACCGAGATTCTCCCACCGAGATTCTCCCACCGAGATTCACCTGCCGAGATTCTCCCACCGAGATTCTCCCACCGAGATTCTCCCACCGAGATTCTCCCACCGAGATTCCCCTGCCGAGATTCTCCTGCCGAGATTCTTCTGCCGAGATTCCCCTGCCGAGATTCACCTGCCGAGATTCTCCCACCGAGATTCACCTGCCGAGATTCCCCTGCCGAGATTCACCTGCCGAAATTCCCCTGACGAGATTCTTCCGCAATCGGGGCTGCTTTAGATGGGAAGTTTTCAGTTTTTCAGCACTGAATTCTCAATTTCTCACCTTCTGGACTTCCAAATTGCAAATGCAGCCAGCAGGCATTTTGTCCGAGCTGCTCTCAAAAGTTTATCAGCTTTCAGCTTAGAAAATTATTTGAAGGCTGAGTTTTGCAGTACATGAGGGACTGAGAGACGCAATAATAGAGATCGTTTTTAAAACAGAACGAATGTTCTTATATTAGTAAACTCACAGGTACTATAAGAACTAGATGGGCCACTCAGCACATTTGCGTGCAAGCTACTTTCAGTTCAGTAGTAGGTTAGACGGTAAGCATTTTAATGTATTTTTATAGCCAAGGCTCATTTATTGGCTCTTACCCTCTAGCTACGAGCTAAACCCTCCAACCGCGCCTTTTCACACTACCCCCCTCGCCCCGCCCCAATTTTATTGCCTTTCTCGGAATTCCAGCCTAAAGCTGCCATGTACATTTCAGTGGACTGGCTAATGTACATTATTGCTGAACCAATTAGCAAGCTGTTTACGCCTGCAAGCTTGGGCTTCTAAACTTATCAAAGTCATTTCAGCCGGCTTTATTTTCATAAAATAGCTTATGTATTCTTCTTTGCTACTGAACTGAAAGTAGAAAGCTGTTTTAATAAGTATGTATGTCTGAATAGTGGCTCATCTAGTTATTTTAGTATCTGTGGTAAAACCTGCCTGTTTTATTGCTGTACTGAGTGTCGGGCTAATTTGTTTAACAATTTTACATACCTGCAGCGATAAACAGAGCAAAAATGGTCATCATGAGCTGCTTGTTGAGCTTCAGCCGGGGCACCAGCAGCTCCAGCAGGACCGCCAGCAGGACCGCCAGCAGCAGCAGCAGCGAGAGGACAATTAGTAGCAGCACAATCACTGCGAAAGCTGATGGCGTTGCAAGAGAGCGAGGCTTGGAATTACTACTGCTGGTCAAGTATGAGTAGCAGTGGATGCACGTTTTTATCGTTTTTAAAATGCAGATACAATGCAAACTTTAAAAAATAAAGATAATAAACTATGAGTATATGTTCATTAAGAATTGTTGAAGGTTTCATGAAGCAGGAGACCACTAAGACCAATCAGGAAACCATGACTAATCAGGAAACCACTATGACCAATCAGGAAACCATGACTAATCAGGAAACCACTATGACCAATCAGGAAACCATGACTAATCAGGAAACCACTATGACCAATCTTGAAACCACTATGACCAATCAGGAAACCAGTATGTCCAATCTTGAAACCACTATGACCAATCAGGAAACCACTATGAGCAATCTTGAAACCACTATGACCAATCAGGAAACCACTATGAGCAATCTTGAAACCACTATGACCAATCAGGAAACCACTATGAGCAATCAGGAAACCACTATGAGCAATCAGGAAACGACTATGACCAATCAGGAAACCACTATGACCAACCAGGAAACCACTATGAGCAATCAGGAAACCACTATGAGCAATCAGGGAACCACTATGAGCAATGAGGAAACCACTATGAGCAATCAGGAACCCACATGACCAATCAGGAACCCACCAATGCAGCACCATCCAGCTGACATGCCGCACTCACCAGTGCCATTATCGTAGACCCAAGGCAGGCCGCGATGCCACTTGCAGCTGGCATTGGTGCTGCACTCGCCCATGCGCCAGAAGTCGAGCGCGGCCGCGGCCACGGTTGAGGTGAAGCAGCCGATGCAGCCGGCAACCAGCAGCCAGCGGAGCAGCCGAGACTTGGCCGAGCGAACGCCTGCGCCCATGGAGCCGATCTCGGGTCGAGTTCGGAGAGAGAAGAAAAACTGAGAAATTACTCAAAGGCTTCTTCACTATTTAGTAGTGTTGCACTAATCAGGCGGTTTGTGAGAATTTTCGCACGGACCAACGCCTCTTTATGAACAACAATGCATTGAAGTAGATTGTAAGTTCTTTAGTACCATTGCTGTCTGCAGTGGGCTCAGCTGTGCCCTTGCCTCGTTGCTAGTAAGAAAATTGAGCAAAACTTTAACAAGGATGATAGCGACTGAGCTTAACACAGAAGTATGCAAGGCATGTTTCTTCCTTATTTGGGGCCAACCAGTAGAGCCGAGACTGGCATCTTTGTCGTCACAAACGCAGATTAATACAATTTTAATTGACTTGCGTTTCACGAGAGAGAGGGGAGATGAGAGAGCAGAGAGGAAAGAGTAGAGAGGAAAAAGGAGAGAGGAGAGAGGAGAGAGGAGAGAGAGAAGAGAGAGAAGAGAGAGAAGAGAGAGGAGAGAAGAGAGAAGAGGGAAGAGAGAAGAGAGAGGAGAGGGAAGATAGAAGAGGGAAGAGAGAAGAGAGAGGAGAGAGGATGGAGAGAGAAGAGAAAGGAGAGAGAAGAGAGAGGGGAGAGAAGAGAGAAGAGAGGAGAGAGAAGAGGGAAGAGAGAAGAGGGAAGAGAGAAGAGGGAAGAGAGAAGAGGGAAGAGAGAAGAGGGAAGAGAGAAGAGGGAAGAGAGAAGAGAGCAGAGAGAGGATGGAGAGAGAAGAGAAAGGAGAGAGAATAGAGAGGAGAGAGAGGAGAGAGAGGACAGAGTGGAGAGAGGAGAGAGGAGAGAGAGGACAGAGAGGAGAGAGGAGAGGGGAGAGAGAGGAGAGAGAGGACAGAGTGGAGAGAGGAGAGAGGAGAGAGAGGACAGAGTGGAGAGAGGAGAGAGGAGAGAGAGGACAGAGAGGAGAGAGGAGAGAGGAGAGAGAGGAGAGAGAGGAAAGAGAGGAGAGAGGGGAAAGAGAGGAGAGAGGAGAGAGGAGAGAGAGGACAGAGTGGAGAGAGGAGAGAGGACAGAGAGGACAGAATAGAAATCGGAGAGGAGGAACGATAAGAGAAAAGTAAGAAAATGGTTAGAGATAATACAGGCGAGAAGCGCAGCAAATACGAGAGTGATTCGTAAATGGGTAAAACAAGGACAAGCATTTGAAGCATTAAATAGCGCAATTCTAGTATAAGTATCAGTTAGACACAAAATCCTTCAGCAGGTGTACAGCGGACTTACAAAGTTTATTTGATTCGTCGCAATTTCAAACACAAAATAAACTGTTTATAAAGACATCTCAGTTACAACATGCACTCGGTGAAAACGGAAAGCATCCTAAACGGAAACAATAAGAGCTATTAGCGCTGCTTTTTAGTGGAGGCTCAACGGCTGCAATCCTCTTACCAATCTTGTTTGGCCATCGAGCTCTCAGCTTTGCAGTTAAATCTGATTCACACACGATAATCAAGCAACAGTAGTCACATGCTATCTAGTGATGGGACAGATACTGTCCTGTGATTCTACAATGGAACAGAATAACGTTGGTGCAGCTGGTGGTTTCGGGGGAGGACAGGGGTTGATTCCAATGCAAACAAAAGTTTTGTGACATTTCTAAGAACAAAAATAGGGAAAATTTACAGTTAAATACGCAGCCGTGCACAGTGGCGCATTCGAGGGAATTCTGGGGATATTTTACAGAGCTAGTGAGGCATTCACAAAGCAGCACACATACAAACGTGTAGAATTTGTATTAGTCTGAATCTCAGACTTAGCACACACTGTAGGAGTGAAGTTTTGCCGTTTTTTCCTAATTTGGAAATTATTTTCTACTTTTCTAGTGACTAAGCTAGTCGGTAGAAGATTCGGTAGAACTACTTCTCCCAGCACCAACCCAACTCCGAAACCACCTCACTCCCCACCCACCTCACTCCGCACCTACCTCACTCCCCACCCACCTCACTCTGCAACCACCACACTCCGCACCCACCTCACTCAGAAACCACCTCACTCCGTACCCACTTCACTCCGCACCCACCTCACTCCGCAACCACCCTACTCAGAAACCACCTCACTCCGTACCTACCTCACTTCGCACCCACCTCACTCCGCACCCACCTCACTCCGCACCCACCTCACTCCGCACCTACCTCACTCCGCACCTACCTCACTCCCCACCCACCTCACTCCGCAACCACAACACTCCGCACCCACCTCACTCCGCAACCACACCACTCAGAAACCACCTCACTCCGTACCCACCTCACTCCGCACCCACCTCACTCCGCAACCACCCTACTCAGAAACCACCTCACTCCGTACCTACCTCACTCCGCACCAACAAAACTTCGCACCTACCTCATTTTGGATCAGATTATTGTCGTAAATGGCTATAGCAAACTGGAGACAATACTAGTAACAAACCCGGACATTCAGAGAAACAGCAAAAGCACACGGGCTCGGAAACAGCACAGACAGGGTGACAGAACCAATGGGATATTTTTAAAAATCTCTGAAGTGCTCCTGGCCCGCGGCGCTAGCTGACGGCACCTTCTTCCAATCCTGCTCGTCGTAGACATCGTAGCAGCGCGTATCCCCGGGATGCTGCACCTGGGGCACAATGGGGGGCGCCATCTTGCGCAGCTCCACGTCCAGCCAGTTGACTCCCTTGAACCAGCGATGGTTGCGGACATCGTCTGGCCCGCTCTTCATATTGCCCAGCCGCTTGGTGCGGTCCTGCACCAGCAGTTTGCGGACAATGTCGCGAGCGACCGGATCCACCGGACTGTCACGAGGAAAGTCGAACTTGCCGGACAGAATCTTCTGGTAGATCTGCATCGGATTGTCGTCGTAGAACGGGGGAGTGCCGACCAGCATTTCGTAGATTAGAACCCGAGGGCCCAGTAATCTACAGCGCGGTTGTAGCCCTTGCCTTGGATGATCTCCGGTGCTGAAGAGAAAGCAGATTTGGTGCGGATTAGCAGATTTCAATATGGTATGCGTTTGCTTGCTCCTTAAAAGCAGTAACTGTTTCTAATATTCCTAAAAAGTACAATTGTGTTTGCTACGCACATCTCATCCACGCCACCCCAATCTGCACCCACCTCATTCTGCACCCACCTCACTCCGCACCAACCTCACTACGCACCAACCTCACTCCGCACCAACCTCACTCCGCACCAACCTCACTCCGCACCAACCTCACTCCGCACCAACCTCACTCCGCACCAACCTCTCTTCGCACCAACCTCACTCCGCACCAACCTCACTCCGCACCAACCTCACTCCGCACCAACCTCACTCCGCACCAACCTCACTCCGCACCAACCTCACTCCGCACCAACCTCACTCCGCACCAACCTCTCTTCGCACCAACCTCACTCCGCAACCACCTCATTCCGCAACTAACTCACTCCGCACCAACCTCACTCCGCACCAACCTCACTCCGCACCAACCTCACTCCGCACCAACCTCACTCCGCACCAACCTCACTTCGCACCAACCTCACTCCGCAACCACCTCATTCCGCAACTAACTCACTCCGCACCAACCTCATTCCGCAACTACCTCACTCTGCACTCACCCCACTCCGCAACCACCCCACTCCACATCTACCTCACTTCGCACCTCACTCCGCACTCCATATCAGCCATGCTCTTTGAGCTCTTTGAGCTTTTCGAATCCCTGACGCGTTCTTTTCCAGCACGAACTCTATTTTTGGGGAAGAGGGATCTTTAGGAATAGCAATTAATCCCCGCCCCCACTGGTGGGTTGCTCATATGACTGGGAGCTCCAGGATGAGATTTGAGGCTATGAGGCATCGCGTGTTCTGGCCGCTCGGAACTGCCTCGCCCTTTATCTATCCAAATTCATTCACAAAATTTTTGCGCTTGAGCCTCAGTCACGAACATGCATTTCGGCTTTGTCAAATTTCTCGAATTTCCATGGTTCGTTTTTCGTTCGAGTCCCAATCGAATGTTCCTGTAGGAGTTTCCCTGGAAAAATGACTCAAATACTGACTGTGCTCAAGTACTGACTGTGCTCAAATACTGACTGTGCTCAAGTACTGAGTGTGCTCAAGTTGGATCAGATTATTGTCGTAAATGGCTATAGCAAACTAGAGACAATACTACGAGCGTAATAACGTTCGTAAATACGTTCGGAATAACAAACCCGGACATTCAGAGAAACAGCAAAAGCACTGACTGTGCTCAAATACTGACTGTGCTCAAGTACTGACTGTGCTCAAATACTGACTGTGCTCAAATACTGACTGTGCTCAAGTACTGACTGTGCTCAAATACTGACTAAGCTCAAGTACTGACTGTGCTCAAGTACTGACTGTGCTCAAGTACTGACTGTGCTCAAATACTGACTGTGCTCAGATACTGACTGTGCTTAAATACTGACTGTGCTCAAATCCTGACTGTGCTCAAATACTGACTGTGCTCAAATACTGACTGTGCTCAAATACTGACTGTGCTCAAGTACTGACTGTGCTCAAATACTGACTGTGCTCAAGTACTGACTGTGCTCAAATACTTACTAAGCTAAAGTACTGACTGTGCTTAAGTACTGACTGGGCTTAAATACTGACTGTGCTCAAGTACTGACTGTGCTCAAATACTGACTGTGCTCAAATACTGACTGTGCTCAAATACTGACTGTGCTCAAATACTGACTGTGCTCAAATACTGACTGTGCTCAAATACTAACTGTGCTCAAATACTGACTGTGCTCAAATACTGACTGTGCTCAAATACTGACTGTGCTCAAAGTGTTTTTAGCCTTTGAAGTCAAGCAGGCCATTCGCGCTAGCAGCCCAGTGCCAGTGCGCTATCAGACTGACGCCAGCAGCCGCGCATTTCGGTAATCCAATCAATTTAACTCTGCATCCAAAGCCGTCAATCAAGCTTCTTTCGGCCAGTCTGTCCGTCGGAATAGATTTATTCAAGACTGGAAGAGGAGAGGTGCTAAAAAATATTCCGGCTTTGGGGATCGCTGCACCTGGAAAATCCCCCCCGGAGGAAGCACTTTTATTCGCTGATGCAGCAGACAGCCTTGAAGCTGGCGAAGGGTGCGTGTGGAACGGGAGAACACGAGCCAGAAGTAATCACCGTTTCTGGCAAACCGCGCAGACGGCAGAGAACTGGCAAAAAAGTTCAAAAGTTCCTTGCAAACTAAATAAGCAGTAATTAAGTAGGCGGGATAGAGGCAAGCAATGCTAGAGGAAAAAAAGAAAGCAATTGAATCCGCGGTGGAGCAAAATTAGTGGACATTCAAAGAAAACTTGAAGTAAAAATTTGTGACTAAGGCTTCGAATGACAAAATCAGACTAACATTTCTGATATCAAGTTGATTTTGGCGTAAAAACCCCTGCTTTCTCCATGTTTCTCGGAACACTATGGCAAAAAACGACCTGAGAAAAGAGTCTAGGCTTGGCTTTACTAGACTGTGGGAAAGAAGCAATCATACGAGTGAGGAAGTAAGAAAGACAGATACAGACAGACAGACAGACAGACAGACAGACAGACAGACAGACAGACAGACAGACAGACAGACAGCCAGGCAGGCAGGCAGGCAGACAGACAGACAGACAGACAGACAGACAGACAGACAGACAGACAGACAGACAGGCAGGCAGGCAGGCAGACAGACAGACAGACAGACAGACAGACAGACAGACAGACAGACAGACAGACAGACAGACAGACAGACAGACAGACAGACAGACAGACAGACAGACAGACAGACAGACAGACAGACAGACAGACAGACAGACAGACAGACAGACAGACAGACAGACAGACAGACAGACAGACAGACAGACAGACAGACAGACAGACAGACAGACAGACAGACAGACAGACAGACAGACAGACAGACAGACAGACAGACAGACAGACAGACAGACAGACAGACAGACAGACAGACAGACAGACAGACAGACAGACACAAAGACACTAAGACACTAAGACACTAAGACACTAAGACACATAGACAGACGGACAGACCGACTCAAAAATGCAAAGAAATGTATGCATGCAGGGTTACAGAATGGACAAATATTAGACAGAACAGACATTACAGAACGCGCCAAACGCCAGCCATCAATAACACAATTGCCAGCAGTGACATTTGTTGCCACCTGTCGCCGAATGCCAGAGCGCCGGTGAAATGGGGAGCTCAGCAAGAAGAACATGTAGTTGACAGGTAGGGGCCGCCTGGCTGTGAATGACAGCCGGAGGCACCAGCTGAGACGACTCCCAGACTCTGACAGGTGTGGAGGCAGAATTATGTAAAAAAACTTCTCGCGCGATCTTCCCCGCTGACAAGAAAAAGCAATTTGAACTGCTCAAGTTAGCGGAAGAAACGTCTTAGAAATGCTTGACGACAAAAAAACTGGAAATGTCGAAATGTGGGAATCGAGCAGGCAGTGGTGCGAGATAAGCAAGCTCGGGAGCAGTTGGGCGGGAGTCAAGCATAAATTTGCGCTGCAATCAACTTTACTGAAGTCGTGTCTTGCTGTTTGTTGTCCCTGGACTCTACGATTGTCTGTTGAAATTGAAAAACTTCTACTAGCAAAATGAAGTATTGCGCTCTGATTTTTGCCCTTGCCTTTGGTAAGTTATTGTGATTTGTCCGTGTTTGTCATTTGTTGTCTGTGGTTTGTCATTTGTTGTCCGTGTTTGTGATTTGTTGTCTGTGGTTTGTGATTTGTTGTCTGTGGTTTGTGATTTGTTGTCTGTGGTTTGTCATTTATTGTCAATTGGTTTGCAATTTGTTGTCATTGGTTTGTGATTTGTTGTCTGTGGTTTGTGATTTGTTGTCTGTGGTTTGTGATTTGTTGTCTGTGTTTGTGATTTGTTGTCTGTGGTTGTGATTTGTTGTCTGTGGTTTGTGATTTGTTGTCTGTGGTTTGTCATTTGTTGTCTGTGGTTTGTCATTTGTTGTCTGTGGTTTGTGATTTATTGTCAATTGGTTTGCAATTTGTTGTCAATTGGTTTGTGATTTGTTGTCAATTGGTATGTGATTTGTTGTCTGTGGTTTGTGATTTTTTGTCTGTGATTTGTGATTTGTTGTCTGTGGTTTGTGATTTGTTGTCCGTGGTTTGTGATTTGTTGTCTGTGGTTTGTGATTTATTGTCAATTGGTTTGAAATTTGTTGTCAATTGGTTTGTGATTTGTTGTCAATTGGTATGTGATTTGTTGTCTGTGGTTTGTGATTTGTTGTCAATTGTTTTGTGATTTGTTGTCTTGTGGTTTGTTACTCATCTGTGGTTTGTAATTTGCTGTCTGTGGTTTGCGATTTTTTGTCGATTGGTTTTTTTGTTTATTGTATATAATGTACAATCTGTTGTTTAGGTATATTAGTTTTTTTCTATATTTCTTTTTAAATTCCTAGTATTACTATCTATATTAGCAACAAATTAACAAGTTTATTTAATTAAAACTCGATTCAGACCCTGTCAGATGCCCAAAAATTGATTTCGCTACCGAACGAGAGCTGAGAAAGACGGGCACAAAATAGAAGAAAATAATTGAGGCGAAAGAGAAGACTGAAAAACCCAGAAAGATGCAGAAGCCTAAGAGAATTAGTGGATGGGGAGAGAGAATATCGAGTGAAAAATGTTCCAACATTGGGAGGATAGGACCGGGGTCTTTGGGCAGAAAAAGTGTCGCCTCTGCTTTTTCTAAAGCGGTTCTGCCTCTCCGAGGACTAAAGCTTGTAACTATATAAGAAGTTGCACCCTGTCTTCCCTACGCAATGCTCCCGCGGCCAAGCACTGGCCCGCAGTTTTAAGCGAAGTTGGCAGGACGAATTTATCCGGACCGAAGCTTCGGTTAGCCGTGTTGCCAAGCGGAGCCGAAAACAAAATCGAGAGGGGAAAGCGAGGGAGGGCGAAAAAAGATAGCAGTTGTGCGAACAGCTCGAATGTGTAGGCATTTCGCTTCACTTAGCGGTATCATTTTGAACTGCGTGTAGGCAAAATTGGGTGATATAGCTCGTAAAAATGGTTTCATTTCATCATAAAATAACTGGGTCCGCTGTTTACTATTCCCAATATTCCCTATCCCGAATATTCCCCAATCCCGAATATTCCCTAATCCCGAATATTCCCCAATCCCGAATATTCCCTAATCCCG
>NIVC01001912.1:167500-222534 GCA_002269645.1 Macrostomum lignano | reverse complement strand
CGAAATATTGCTTAAACTTCAGCTGGTTATGAAGTAAATTTGACTCTGGTCTCGCGTGTGTATTTCAATAGCGCTTGTCGTAAATTATAAAAATGTATAGTTCTTCGACCCGTAAGTGTCATCATCTATATAGTCCATTTACCATGGGCGTCGCCACCGGGGACAGTCTAGGGGGACTATGGCTTCTAGGGAAAAGCTATGGGGAACATGCCAATGCTTTGTCCCCCCACCCACCTTGTTGACCTGTTATGGAAATCAATTTTGCTTCAGGGCGACAAAACATTGCGCCTGCGGCACTAAAATGAGTGTCTGCGGCGCAAAAATGATCGATGACAACACTGATTCGGAAATAATGTACATGTTGTAATTTAGTCATATACATGTACATGTAGAATTCTGGCTTTTCCCGCACCATAAAATTCATGGCGACGTCCCTGCCATTAATTAATTGTCGTGTGCTTTTAATCTATTATAATAAAACTTACTCCTGCCATTTCATTGAAGATGAACAGCAAAAATAAACTAAATTTTCAAGTTCTAATGCGTTTGGACAGTTTAAATTGTATTGTCCGGTGAGCTTCCTATTATAAAAATCGACAGTTGCGACAAAAACAACAAAATACGCAGCCCCACATGCAAGGTGACAGTTAGAGCAGGGTTCGTCAGATGGCGCGCGCGCCGCAGAGCCTGAGAGCGGACGAAGTCCGCCCCGTTGGCAGTGTCGGGCGCCCCGGCGTCCTGTAGGAGGCAGTCCACGTATCGACAGGTTTGGGTCTGACCCGCCTGAGAACGCGGCCTTCAAGGTGAGCAGCAGGACGTCCTGAACAGGTTGGGGCAGTAGCCCTCGGCCCCGGTCGCGTGGCCCTCCAGTTAAGTCGCCGCCGGCGCAGGATGATGGACGGGCGCTGCAGCTTGGCCCGATCGTACAGGGCCTCGGTCCCGACGCTTTCTTCAGCTCAAAAAGGCCGCACGGAGCAGCCTGAGTGCGCCGAGTCCAGCTGCCGCTCTAGCGTAGCCGTCAGCGTCCGCGTCTCGGCGTTGTAGAGCAGGACGGTTTCGACATCGCTGCCACAGCCGAGCCCTCTGGCGTTCGGGCAGCACTTCGGACTTGAGGACGGCCCGGATCGAACGGAAGGCCGCCCAGGCAAGTCCTCTGCCGCCGGAGGTTCTTCCTTCACGTGAGGCACTGTGATGTCGGCCGGCACAGTCAGCACCTCGATCTTCAGCGCGTGTTGACAACCAGACTGACGCTCGATGCCACCTCGACCGACCAGCCTGTTGATCTGGCGCTGGAGCCTTCACGGACGAGGACAGGAGGGCGAGGTCGTCGGCGTAGCCAAGCGCGCTCAGGCGCTTTTCGCCGTGGCGGCGACCGATACGTCGGCGCAGCAGGAAGCCGTCGTCATCCGAGGGGAGTGCGGTCCAAAGCACCCAGTCCAGCAGCAGCACGAAGAGAAACGGCGCCAGCGTGGCGCCCTGCAGAACTTCTGATGAAGTGCCGAATACACGTCCCTGTAAACACAGGTACAGTATACTGGTTCAACGCGTTACATTAACTGCGATCTTGCTCTACTTATAGTAGCAGTAAAAGAGAAATTTAACAAAAATTTCAGTATGTTTTTTAGTCCCTGTTGAAAATTCTGTTTAAATAGTGTCTTCATAATTGTCTACGCTTGTTTTATTGTTAATTCCAATTGACAGTTTGAAAGGAGAGGGTGACTTTCGATTTACAGCTGTAGGTTTGTATTCACATGAGCCACCCTAATGTATTGTCCACTGGGCCCTATGGGTGTGATCTCGCACGAAGCGTTTACCACTAAGCTGCTCTACTCCCCCCCCCCAACTACAAGCGTAAATTTGCAGAGTAATCACTTTTTGTTTTCTTTGTAAGTTCACTGGATGTTAATAAGCTGTTTTGGTATTTAGAAACTTGCAGGGGAGTCAAAGCCAAAACTTCGGCTTACAACTTACTACATGTAATTCAACCCCGGCCCAATACACAGAAAGTGCACATGTACATGCCCTGATAATCAGAAGGTCGTAGCCTGTGTAGTTACAGCAAGAAATCCAAAGCACGCACGTACTTCGTCTTTTTAAGTGACTGACACCCTCGGCATTTCGAGTGCTTGCGTATGTTGCAATTTATTTACTGGTTAAATACGATATTCTGCTCGGCCGAAACAGTCAGCAGTTTTTCCACGGAATTTCCACGTATTGTCCAGCGTATTTCCATGGACTATCCAAGCTATTTGTGCTCAAACGCGGCCGGCCCAGTGAATTCCTGGCACTGTATCTATTATTTTCTGACACTAACATCCGTTATGGCAATGTACGGTTGGATGGTACATTTCGAATACGAGATTCTCATCCAACCTCCTATCCTGTTGATGTCATGCCATTTAGCTAAGAAGTACTTTTGGCTCTCCGTCTTTAGCTGCATGTACAAGTAAAAATAGACGCGTCTAATTCCGTGGAATTCCCACAGGATCGCCGCTGCCTTGCCGTGTGGGCCAAGGCTACTTGAAAGGCTGCGCAAAAAAGATTATTAACAGATTGGTGCACTGTATTATATACATGTCGTGTACAAGCTTGCAACTCGCTGAAATTCACTTGAAAATTCAAAGCATGGTTCGTCCCGACTGTCATTTTTCAAACTGTTGTTCCAACTGCAGCTTGCTGACGTCACAAGTCGCTGCTGCCATGTCGGAGGTCCAGCTGCACCTGCCACTGCACCAGCTGCTGTTGCCCGATCAGCCGCTCGACCTGCACTCGAGGTGTTCCAGCTGGCCGACCTGTCGCTGTCCATTCGAATCCGACGGCTTCGCCAGCGGTGCTCCGACAGGCCGCGCCTTGCAGACTCTGCAGACGACTCCGTTCTTGTCGCCTACCTGCACCGGAGGCCCGGCTGCTCGGCTCCGCAGAAATGCCGCCTGTTCGCCACCTGGACCGTCTTCGGTCAGCGAGCCGACGTCCCCGACCTGGTGCTGGCCCGGGAGCCGCTGACCCGGCTGCAGCTGGCGCCGCAACCCGCCACCCCGGAGGACCTGTCGGTGCTCAGTCAGGGCGTTGTGCTGATGGACAGCCAACGCCTCAGCGGCGATGACTGCGTTTATGTCAGCCCGACCGGCTGGCTGACTGTCGGCCTGCGGCTGGAGGCTAAAAGTGCAGTGTGACAGCCACACCAATGCGGTACTTCACTGTTATTGAACATGCTTTCTGATGTCGCTTTGTGCTTTTATTATTGTTATTATTATTGATTAATTTCAAACCAATGCAACGAAAGAAAAAATAAATGAATAAATTTTTTCGCCATAACGCGAGTGGAGGTCTCGTGAGCAGACAGAGTATCCGATTTATTTATGAATTCAATATAAAATTTGCATTCTGGCTTGCTTTTGATGAATTTTGAACAGAATTTTCAATATGTCTCTGTCTTCTTGTGAGTCAGTTGGTAAAATATTTTATCTTCTGCAGTAAGGTTTTTAAAATTCAAAGCTAAACTTTATCCGCGATTTTCTGTTCAAATTTATCACAAAGAGCACTATTAAAGTTCTAAAAATACTCTTAAACAGGAGATGAGCTTCATTTTCTAGACCAAGTTTTTTACCTCAGCGCATGTAGTATCCAGCGCGTGGCTGCGGGCCAGATGAGAGTGGAAAGGAGAGGGAATAGAAGATGCAGAAGAGAGGAAAGAGAAGAGGGGAGAGAGGAGAGCTGAGAAGAGACAAGCCTTCTAAGGAAATAGCAGACAATGATCTAAGCAAGCAACAGCTTATATGGTTTTTGGAAATTCTTGCAGGTTGAAATTTGGAAATATTCTATAAATTTGTCGAATACGATTTGACCTTATTGCGCTTAATCAGTGTTTATTTCCGATTTCTAAAGTTCCTTAATGTAAAAATCGTACAATAGAAACGAAGGGAAATTTTATCGTTGAAGCAATCGGTTACTAACGAGTAGAAATGAAAGAATGTTTTTCCTTTTAAAGATTAAAGCCCGTTTGTCCATTGTTGAGCTTCCTATTTTACCTGCAGCACCGTGTCACAGGCAGGTATCAAACACCTCCAGACCTTCCACGATGGCATCCGACTCTGTACAATAGCGTTGAAAGTCTTCAAAATCCACTCGACCTTTGCCGCCAGCGTCCATCCGCCGGAAAACCTCGGCCGCGTGCTCCTGAGGCGCTTTTGCGCGCCTTGAGCAACCAACGCCTTGCAGTTCGTAGACTGACAGCAGGAACTGGCGAACCTCCTCGCTAGTGAGGTCGCCGTCCTGCCCGACGTCGTAGAGGCGGAAGATCCAGCCGAGCCGCTCCTGCAGGCCTCCGCGGGCCAGCTGAGACAGCCAGGCCACGTAGCGGTGAAACGGCAGCTCGCCTCGACGGTCAACGTCCAGCCAGTTGAAGACGATGCGAGCGAATGGTGCCGGATTGCCAAACGGAAACAGCAAGCCGAAGATGCTGCAGATGTGCTCCTCGGTTGCCAGGCCGCTGGGCAGTGATGCTTGAAGCCGCGGTACAGCAGCCGGAGCTCGCGTTCGCTGAAGCGCGACTGCCGCGCCAGCTGCTTGATGGGCGGCGGGCGGTAGTGATGCTGCGGCAGTTTCTGCTGCCGCTGGCTGCCACTTCCAGCCGGCTCGACCGGTTCCAGCTGATGCGCTTCTTCGTCCATTACGGAACTGGCCGGTTCGCTTGCTTTTGAGGCTTGCAGTGAAGTTATATGCATTTGCGACAGCTGCTGCTGTGAAATTGGCTGCAGATGGAGTTACAGTTTCAAGCTTTGACCCCCCCCCTATCCTTCTCGTCGAGAAAAGTGCGGACTGTGCAGTTTGGTTGGCTTTTAAAATTTTCTTTTTCCTTCCCTTTTTCAATCCCTTCAAGCATGCTTGAAGCGGAGGAGTGGGCTTGAGAGACGCTTCGCATAGGAAGAATATTTTTTTACTGCCACATTATTACTAATGCATAGGCATGGAGTGCGGCAATAGGAGTTTAGTAGCCGTATTTAGCTTGAAGAATACGAGACATATAAGAGGCGTGGCGGATTAAGGATCAAGGAATTGGAAGATTTTCAAATGGTTGATTTCAGTTTATATACTGTATATTTTCTAAAAACTGTAGACTTTATTTACAGGATTACAATTTTAATCCGTTTTCTGGCATCCGGTCTCTTCTGTGGTAAGCATAGAGCGGCTTGCTTTTGACAGTTTGACGGAAAGGGGAACTGTCATGTCTATTCAGCTATGTTCTAACCGCGGCTAAATCTGCTTAACTTTCAGCACTAATGGTAAATGGCAAACCTATATATGGTTAAACGTTTTGATCACTCAGAGTGAGATGCAGAAGGCAGAAGAAGCACTGGCAATCACAGAATACCACAGAATGCTCAATCGATTAGTAGAATGCGTCTCGAATTAAAACACCATAGATGCTACTCTTCCTGTGAAGATTTATAAGTAGTTGTAACTAATTGATAACATTAAAGTAGCAGTTTACTGCTTGTGCGAGCTCCTAGAGCAGTCGATGGAATTGAAATTATGCGATTGTTATAAAACTTAGTTGGCAAGATCTTATGGTGAATAACAATCACTCAACCAGTATTGAATTCCATACCGTATTAGCAAAAAACTGTAAACAATTTAACTTAAAGAACAATAAAAGGTTCATAAATGAAAAGCTTCACACGAAGAGTAGCACAAAGCGAAAATAATTTCGCATTGAGATTTTTTCTTCAGGGTGGCTGAATGAGCATTCTGTGGTATTCTGTGCTGGCAACTGAGGTTAAATGAACCAATATTGGATAACGATTATTAATATAAATAAATATTCATAGAAGCGGCTGGAGCACCCTGGCGCACAACCAGCATTGAGGCAATTCTGCCCAATCCGCTGACTCCTGATCGCATACAAGCGCGCAGGCACAGCACTCATACACACGCTCACACAGGGTGTACAGCAGCCCTTGTGACTTTCTAATCGTCAGGCAATTTAATTCGGATCCATTGAAGCTTTGAGTATCAGGAGAATCCGCATACTTCAGTCTACTGTTGTTGGGCTTCTTACTTGCGCAATGCATGGCCCTAGGTCTATAAATACCCGAAACCTTGTCTTCGTTGCTTTACTGTGAAAAACCGACCTCATGCAACAAGCAGTGACGCCTGCAGAATGCCGATTAGTAGAAAATTCGGGAAAAATAATACACAATAATAATGAAATAATAATAATAATAATTAAAAATAATGTGTTTGCGCATGCCCTTTGCCGCTCTGAATTCGAAGTGACAGGCTGCAGTGTATAGCGACTATTGTGACAAGCCACCTGGGACAAAATGCATTCAATTCTCAGGCTAAGAATTTTTGTTGGCAACAAATCACAGGCGCAGTCAGGCAGAGACAACAAAGAAAAGTACTTCTTTCTCTGCTTTCTTTCTCATCTCTGCATCAATTCAGGTCGAGTATGGGCTGACTTCCCAGGGCATCATCATTCCCGCCGGCCTCTCCGCCTCGAGGCTGCATCACTGCCTGCCGGAGCCGTGCCCGCCTGCCTGCTTATTACATTTTCTCGGGCAGCAGAGTGCAAAAGCTGAGGGAAAATAGGATTTTAGAAAAAGAGCTCACTGCTAGAGGGCAAGGAATCTGACGCATGACCGCTCATGCGATTTGGTATGCAGGCTGGGCGCTCCCTCATCGTAGAGTGGAATTACTCTATGCTACCCGCCGTAAGGGCAGGCACGTCTCAGGCCTTAATGCTCTCATCAACTGGCAGTGCGCATCCTGTAATTGACCTACACAAGCCATGGCCATTGGATTGTATATCCGGTCGAAAAATGAATTACTCGCCTGGTTAATAACGTTTCCAATCTGACTTCTATTTAGTATTCATGGACAGCTAAAGTAGATAGACGCTGGAAATGGCATCAACGAGATGGGATACGAGTGTATTTCTTAACTGAGTTCCCAAAATATCACTTTCTGGACTTCACAATGAGTAAATATTGTATGCTTTGCTCCTGCTTGTTTTGCAAGTGTGAAAAATTCGTTATGAAAGAAATTTACGAACAACAGAAGTTTTGTGGAACCTCTTTGGGAAGTTTAAAATGCTGAAAACTTCCCCATCTCGCCTATGCATTTCGCAGAGACAATCGACCTCATGGCGAGTACCGTCCTTCGGCTTCAGCTGTCCATGATATTTTATATATGAAACTTATTTATGAACATTTACAATTCAAAAATGTCCACTCTGTTTACACTGTAAAAAACAGACAAATACTGCATTCACAGGTCTAATCAAAATATCTGGCCCGCGAAGCCTCTTTCACCCTCTCTCCCCTCTCACACTCTTTCCCCTCTCACCCTCTCTCCCTCTCACCCTCTCTCCCTCTCACCCTCTCTCCCTCTCACCCTCTCTCTCCCTCTCACCCTCTCTCCCCTCTCACCCTCTCTCCCTCTCACCCTCTCTCCCCTCTCACCCTCTCTCCCCTCTCACCCTCTCTCCCCTCTCACCCTCTCTCCCCTCTCACCCTCTCTCCCTCTCACCCTCTCTCCCCTCTCACCTCTCTCCCCTCTCACCCTCTCTCCCCTCTCACCCTCTCTCCCCTCTCACCCTCTCTCCCCTCTCACCCTCTCTCCCCTCTCACCCTCTCTCCCCTCTCACCCTCTCTCCCTCTCACCCCTCTCCCCTCTCACCCTCTCTCCCCTCTCACCCTCTCTCCCCTCTCACCCTCTCTCCCCTCTCACCCTCTCTCCCCTCTCACCCTCTCTCCCCTCTCACCCTCTCTCCCCTCTCACCCTCTCTCCCTCTCACCCTCTCTCCCTCTCACCCTCTCTCCTCTCACCCTCTCTCCCCTCTCACCCTCTCTCTCCCTCTCACCCTCTCTCCCCTCTCACCCTCTCTCCCCTCTCACCCTCTCTCCCCTCTCACCTCTCTCCCCTCTCACCCTCTCTCCCCTCTCACCCTCTCTCCCCTCTCACCCTCTCTCCCCTCTCACCTCTCTCCCCTCACCCTCTCTCCCCTCTCACCCTCTCTCCCCTCTCACCTCTCTCCCCTCTCACCCTCTCTCCCCTCTCACCCTCTCTCCCCTCTCACCCTCTTCCCCTCTCACCCTCTCTCCCTCTCACCCTCTCTCCCTCTCACCCTCTCTCCCTCTCTCACCCTCTCTCCCTCTCACCCTCTCTCCCTCTCACCCTCTCTCCCTCTCACCCTCTCTCCCCTCTCACCCTCTCTCCCCTCTCACCCTCTCTCCCCTCTCACCCTCTCTCCCCTCTCACCCTCTCCCTCTCACCCTCTCTCCCTCTCACCCTCTCTCCCTCTCACCCTCTCTCCCCTCTCACCCTCTCTCCCTCTCACCCTCTCTCCCCTCTCACCTCTCTCCCCTCTCACCCTCTCTCTCACCTCTCTCCTCCACCTCTCTCCCCTCTCACCCTCTCTCCCTCTCACCCTCTCTCCCTCTCACCCTCTCTCCCCTCTCACCCTCTCCCCTCTCACCTCTCTCCCCTCTCACCCTCTCCCCCTCTCACCCTCTCTCCCCTCTCACCCTCTCTCCCCTCTCACCCTCTCTCCCCTCTCACCTCTCTCCCTCTCACCCTCTCCCCTCTCACCCTCTCTCCCCTCTCACCTCTCTCCCCTCACCCTCTCTCCCCTCTCACCCTCTCTCCCCTCTCACCCTCTCTCCCTCTCTCTCCTCTCACCCCTCTCCCCTCACCCTCTCCCCTCTCACCTCTCTCCCCTCTCACCCTCTCTCCTCTCCCCTCTTATTTCTCCTCTCCCCCTCTATTCCTCTCACCCTCTCCCTCTTCTTTCTCCTCTCTCTCTCTCTTCCCTCTCTCCTCTCTCCTGTCTTCTCTCCTTTATCTCTTCTCTCATCTCTCATATTCTATTCCCTCTTCTGTCCACTCTCATCATGAGCTGGATTCTCTGTTTTGCCCCTGAGGTAAAGCATTTTTGCCAACCTCTGCTCTCTAGCCAGTTAAAGCAGTGCAGTATTGTAGCGAATGATTTTAGTGAATTGGAAAGCTATCTATCTTGTGTAACTAGACTAGGCCCTTCTCAAAGCAGATTATACAGTACATGTTACCCCCTCATTCAGTCCACGGCTGGGGTGTTAGCTGGCATGGCTCTACTGACTTCGTGCTCAGCTGTCTGGGCGGGCTGTGGGGGGAGGAGGAGAACGCTGGGAGGGCATTGGTAGGAGGGGAGCGGAGTCCCTAGGGAGAAGAAGGAGTTGTACGATAAATGCACGGGAAGAGACGGTAGGCGAAGAGCTGCAGTCGCCTCCCCCCCAGCCTCCAATGGCCGGCCGGCCCTGACAAAATGAGCTATTGGCCTCCCCCACCGCTGCTTCATCTCGACTCCCCCAGGCTCTGGAGCTCCCGGCCCCTCAGGCTCTCAAGACGGTCGTCGCCCTTGCTCCGCATTCGATAGACTTGGACTCAAAGGCAGCAGGCACCTGGTAGCTGCCCAAAATTGACTGGCTTTCATGTCGGACAGTCAGTCAGGTGAGTTCAGCTTGCTGAGTTCTCTGCTCTTTTTTTCATTCATCTAATCGATCAGTTTGCCTTACATATGTAAGCCAGCTGTCCAGCTGCTCTCTATCGATTCAATCCTTCATCAGGCCTTCATCAGCAGCTAATTGAGCACTTCTATCGATCCTCTAGTGGCAACTTCTCGCATCCTAGCCCCAGAGCTGCTGGGGTAATTCTTTACCTATTCTCAGGCCATGCACCGCAATATATGCATCAGCGTGGCCAGCTTCCGGCCCTTGGCCTCATCAGCTCCTGTTGTGCTCAAGCCAGTCAACCAGTCCTAATCAAGTCAAGCCGAGTTTTACGTGGACTCTGACCGCCTACCCACTTGGTGCACTACGCTGGTATTAGAAAATAGCAGAAAAAATCTCTAGATTAGCAGCTCAGCTTGAGCTTTCCTTCCTTGCTCTTCACTTTCTTCATTCCCGATTAACTCCCACGAGATCAGGCCCCAGATACTCGCGGCCTCTTCTCCCCGATTCGCCGGATCCCACATCAGAGCGGCTAATCCCTGCTTCGGTTTATCCCTTGATCCTTCTGATGACGACGCCGCTATAAAGCGACGCTGCATGTACGCTCGTAGCTGACTATTCTGAGCCTCCGCTCTGTGATGTCTGCTGTCTGTGTAACAGAAAGCGGGGAGGGAATTCAACCCATCGAGGCGTGAAATCCTGCTGGGAGAGAGAGAGTGAAGGGGAAGGAGAGTGGAGAGAGCGAAGTGAAATCGGACGAGCTCAAAAATCGCCGAGAATCTGAGCAGGTGAGCGCAAATAAAATGAAACTTTATTGAGCCGCTCGCGCGCAGGCGCGTGGAAGCCGTCACTTTGTGTGGAAAAGAATTTCTTTATGAAACTGAGCGAGCCAGGTAAACAGAGGGTGAGAGAGAAAGTTGGATAACTAAAAGTACAGCTGAGAGCTTACAGACTTTCGTGCGTGCTATGTTTCAGGCACAATGTACATGTAGTGCATCCCCCACAAAATCCCATGTATAAATCCACAGACGAATCCCACACATACACAGACAATCTCACACATCCCACACAACGAGTGCGTGCCTGTGTACAGTATTGGTGCGCTTGCATCTGCTCAGGAGTCGGCGGAATGGGCAGAGTTGCCTCACTGCGCTGGGTGTGGGACGATGTAGCCGAAGACGTTGCGTCAGGTTGCCCGCAGCCCTTCTGCAACTATTATTATAATCATCCCACCTGAATCCCACACCTGATTCTACACAATCCCACACCTGATTCTAAACAATCCCACACATGATTCTACACAATCCCACACCTGATTCTACACGATCCCACACCTGATTCTACACAATCTTACACCTGATTCTACACAATTCCTCACCTGATTTTACACAATCCCACACCTGATTCTACACAATCCCACACCTGATTCTACACAATCCCACACCTGATTCTACACAATCCCACACCTGATTCTACACAATCCACACCTGATTCTACACAATCCCACACCTGATTCTAAACGATCCCACACCTGATTCTAAACGATCCCACACCTGATTCTACACAATCCCACACCTGATTCTACACAATCCCACACCTGATTCTACACAATCCCACACCTGATTCTAAACGATCCCACACCTGATTCTAAACGATCCCACACCTGATTTTACACAATCCCACACCTGATTCTACACAATCCCACACCTGATTCTTCAGGGTTTCTAGTAGTCAAAGGCCGTATTGTCACTCTGTTTGACACACCTGAGCCCACCTGGGTCACTACCTGAACAGGTGACTCTGAACCCGGCGCCAACGCCGGAGGCGCCGCCGCTGAAGGAGCCAGCAGCGCAGGCGGCGATGGCGGCGGCGAGGGTGGCGCCTTCAGCTCGCAGTCGTTCAGCCTGCGTGCCCAGAAGAAAATCGTCAGCAAATTGGCTACGAAGAAGTCCGTGAAGATTTTCATTGACGCGGCCTCGGCTCGAGTGTTTGACAAGATCTACAAGCTGGTGAAGACGCACACCGGCTCGCGACAGGCAGCTCAGAAGCTGCTCAAGCAGATCATCAAGCTCAACATGAAGATCGAGTTCTGTACCTCAACGACATGTTCAACGACGAGGAGCGCGCGATGGCGGACGACTTTCGCGACAAATTCAACGACCTGACCACCGACTTGGTGCGCATGCAGACGCGTCGTTCAACGCTCGACCAGGCGTCGCTGGTGCGCCAGTTCCGCGACTGCGAGCAGCTCGTGCTGCGCCTCATCCGGCGCCACCTAAGCGAAAAATCCCAGGCCGGGGTGCGCACCTGCGCCACCTTCTTCACCGAGCCGGCCTTTCTTAGCGCGCTGTTCGACAGGTCGTCGCCGCTGGCCGCCCAGATGGACAGCATCTGCGGCGACATTCAGGACCTGCTGGACAGGGGCGTCATCTAGCCACATGCAGGCCCCGAAGCTACGGTTGTATCAGGACGTTTAGTTTAAAGAGATTAGAGCAACGGACTCATGACTGAAAGGTCGGGGGTTCGATTCTTGAACTACTCGGAACAATTTGTGTTCTTTGAGCAAGACACTTAACTCTGCATTGCTTCAGTTCACCCAGCTGTAAAATGGGTGCCAGCATTAGCTGGGGTAATTGAGGGTGTGTGTGGCGACCCCCAGTCCTTGGACTGAACAGCCGTACGCAGCCTTTAGATGAGCTGTCGGTTGCACATCTGGCCCAACTTGCCTCAAGGTTGCCTCAAGGTGAGAGTAGGTTGCCTCAAGGTGAGAGTAGGTTGCCTCAAGGTGAGAATATATTGCCTCAGAGTGAGAGTAGCTTGTCTCAAGGTGAGAGTAGGTTGCCTCAAGGTGAGAGTAGGTTGCCTCAAGGTGAGAATAGGTTGCCTCAGGGTGAGAGTAGGTTGCCTCAGGGTGAGAGTAGGTTGCCTCAGGGTGAGAGTAGGTTGCCTCAAGGTGAGAGTAGGTTGCCTCAAGGGAGAGTAGGTTGCCTCAAGGTGAGAGTAGGTTGCCTCAATGGGAGAGTAAGTTGTTCCAATGTGAAATTAGGGCCTCGAGTTTAGGGGAGGTTGTTTTAAAATCAGTTGTGGCCACCCTCAACCTGTATTTTGAAATTTTAATTTTGATATTTGTGGAACTTTTCTCAAAGAATTCTTTACATTAAACGTTACCTTCCTTCTGACCAGCTAAACTTCTTAAGCTATATTGAATTTGTGAAATTTTGATCTTGATAAAGTTTTTACGCAGGAACTTACTCTGTACATGATATGATTATGCACATATGCCTACTCACTAAGTAGTTGACCTATCTTGTCAGTTGATTTCCATCATAGTTAACAATCAGCTGACGCATGTTTAGCAATCTGTCTCCTCTTACCACTTAACAAAATTAAAAAAAATTTTCGCCTCAAATTGGGAATTGGTTAATAATGGGAAAAAGAGCTTGGGAATTGGTTAATAATGGGAAAAAGAGCTTGGGAATTGGTTCTACTTCATCGAAATGAGCAGACTCTGTTCATCTTATCTCTGCTTCTCGACTCATCTCAATCGGATCTCATCTCATCTCAATTTGATCTGATCTTATCTCAATCGGATTTCATCTCATCTCAATTTGATCTGATCTTATCTCAATCGGATCTCATCTCATCTCAATCGGTTCTCATCTCAGCTCAATCGGATTTCATCTCATCTCAATCGGATTTCATATCATCTCAATCGGTTCTCATCTCAGCTCAATCGGATTTCATCTCATCTCAATCGGATTTCATCTCATCTCAATCGGTTCTCATCTCAGCTCAATCGGATTTCATCTCATCTCAATCGGATCGATCTCATCTCAATCGGATCTCATCTAATCTCAATCGGATCTTATCTCATCTCAATCGGATTTCATCTCATCTCAATCGGATCTCATCTCATCTCAATCGGTTCTCATCTCAGCTCAATCGGATTTCATCTCATCTCAATCGGATTTCATCTCATCTCAATCGGTTCTCATCTCAGCTCAATCGGATTTCATCTCATCTCAATCGGATCCGATCTCATCTCAATCGGATCTCATCTAATCTCAATCGGATCTTATCTCATCTCAATCGGATTTCATCTCATCTCAATCGGATCTCATCTCATCTCAATCGGATCTCATCTCAATCGGATTTCATCTCATCTCAATCGGATCCCATCTCAATCGGACCTCATCTCAATCGGACCTCATCTCATCTCAATCGGATCCCATCTCAATCGGACCTCATCTCAATCGGACCTCATCTCAATCGGATCTCATCGCAATCGGATCTCATCTCAATCAGATCTCATCTCAATCGGATCTTATCTCAATCGGATCTCATCGCAATCGGATCTCATCTCAATCGGATCTCATCTCTGCCCCAATCTCATCTCATTTATCCCATTAAAATGTTAGAAAAAAGTTAATTTGCATTTTAATGCATCATAGCATCATAGTAAAATCAGTCACTTTCTGGGAATATAATATTGGTATAATCTTAATTATACTAAATAATTTACCAAGCCTGCCATAGACATTTTTTGTTGTAATCAAATTGCATTTTGCAGCCTTCTCAGTACATTCTGTAATTTTCAACTCGCTGTCCGCTTATCTTTTAACACATCCGCCGCATGTTAGTTCAGTGTTGTTCCCGATTTGCTACATGTGAAAATCTAATTTTCAACCGAATCCCGAAAGCCCTACTTGCAGTAGCTCAGCTGGGCAATTATTCATTCACGTTTAAATGTCTGTTTACTGCTCTGTTAGAAGAATCCAAGCTATACAAAGAGATTGACTTAAAAAGCAAAGATTCTTTGAAGATACTCGACTCAAAATTCGTAATAGTTTTTTGTGCCCAGAATTTCCGCTCGTTTGTTTGTTTATTCTTTTATCACAGACAGGGTAGCATTGTGAAGAGGACAGGGTAGCATTGTGAAGAGGACAGGGTAGCATTGTGAAGAGGACAGGGTAGCATTGTGAAGAGGACAGGGTAGCATTGTGAAGAGGACAGGGTAGCATTGTGAAGAGGACAGGGTAGCATTGTGAAGAGGACAGGGTAGCATTGTGAAGAAGACAGGGTAGCATTGTGAAGAGGACAGGGTAGCATTGTGAAGAGGACAGGGTAGCATTGTGAAGAGGACAGGGTAGCATTGTCAAGAGGACAGGGTAGCATTGTGAAGAAGACAGGGTAGCATTGTGAAGAGGACAGGGTAGCATTGTGAAGAGGACAGGGTAGCATTGTGAAGACGACAGGGTAGCATTGTGAAGACGACAGGGTAGCATTGTGAAGACGACAGGGTAGCATTGTGAAGAAGACAGGGTAGCATTGTGAAGAAGACAGGGTAGCATTGTCAAGAGGACAGGGTGTGAAGAGAACAGAATATTCTTGGTATTTTTCTCTAATAGAGAGCATACATAAGCTACTATGAGTAGCGGGGCACATGCGAACATCAGTATGAAATAAAATGAGTAGAATTTTTTGTAAAAGAGTTTTATTGATTTTTACACAAGCCAAGTTGATCAAGTTTTCCTCAAAGCTGCAGTAAAGCCATATCAATTTACCGCAGCAGTCTAGTCTGACACACTTTCTTGTTACGTCACAACCTCCAGGTGTCCCACTGTGAGCACACTGTCTCGGTTCTGCACAGCACAGGCAACCTGATACTGCTTGCGCTGTTTATGCTTTGAGAACTGTTAAAGAAAACTTTCACAAATGCCGTTTGTCTCGTCAGCCACTTCTTAAACTCTGTGAATTCTATCTCCATCCTGTGTCTGACCCAGCTCATTCTCGTCTCTTCTCACCCCTTCTCTCCATCTCTCTTCTCATCCCCATCTCTTCTCATCTCAGTCTCTTCTAATCCCAGTCTTTTCTCATCCCCTTCTCTCCTAATCCCCATCTCTTCTCATCCCCATCTCTTCTCATCCCCATCACTTCTCATCCCCATCTCCTCTACCCATCTCATCTCACCTCATCCTATTCTCTACTCATCCCTCTCTCTTCCCATCCTCATCTTTTCGCATCCCCATCTCTTGTCATCCTCATCCCTTCTCATCCCCGTCTCTTCTCATCCCCATCTCTTCTCTCCCCATCTCATCTCGCCCGATTCTCTTCTCATCCCTTTCTCTTCCCATCCTCATTCCTTCTCATCCCCGTCTCTTATCATCCCCATCTCTTCTCTCCCTATCTCTTCTCTCCCTATCTCATCTTACCCCATCTCTTCTCATCTTACCCCATCTCTTCTCATCTCACCCCATCTCTTCTCATCCTATCCCCATCTTAGAGGCCAGCAATGAAAAGAAGCAAAGCTCGAGCGGCGCAGATCGGATTTTTTGTTGATTTTGTTATAAAAATATTGAAGCCAGCTGCCGCAGTAAAACAGGGGGCAGGGCAGCTTCGGGCGGAAAGCAAAACAATTTATTGATTTGTTTATATTTGTTTTGAAAAAAGAACAGGTTAATTCGCAAATAACTAGTACTGTTCAATCATACTACTTATAGTATTACTGCTACAATCACATTGCACAGAGCTGGCATTTCAGAACAGCTGAACACAACACAGAAAAATAAAATTAGAGGAAATTCAATGCTAATTTCATTCGCATAAATATTATTAATGAATAAAGGCATTTAGCGAGTTCGGCTTGCCGTGAAAATATGGAGGTAGTTTGGGACTGAGATTGATGCAGTTTTGGGACTGAGATTGATGCTGATTGGGACTGAGATTGATGCTGTTTGGGACTGAGATTGATGCTGATTGGGACTGAGATTGATGCAGTTTGGGACTGAGATTGATGCTGATTGGGACTGAGATTGATGCTGTTTGGGACTGAGATTGATGCTGATTGGGACTGAGATTGATGCAGTTTGGGACTGAGATTGATGCTGATTGGGACTGAGATTGATGCTGTTTGGGACTGAGATTGATGCTGATTGGGACTGAGATTGATGCTGATTGGGACTGAGATTGATGCAGTTTGGGACTGAGATTGATGCTGTTTTGGGACTGAGATTGAGGCAGTTTTGGGACTGAGATTGATGCTGATTGGGACTGAGATTGATGCAGTTTGGGACTGAGATTGATGCAGTTTGGGACTGAGATTGATGCTGTTTTGGGACTGAGATTGATGCAGTTTGGGACTGAGATTGATGCAGTTTGGGACTGAGATTGATGCTGTTTTGGGACTGAGATCGATGCTGATTGGGACTGAAATTGATGCAGTTTTGGGACTGAGATTGATACTGTTTTGGGACTGAGATTGATGCTGTTTTGGGACTGAGATTGATGCAGTTTTGGGACTGAGATTGATGCTGTTTTGGGACTGAGATTTATGCTGTTTTGGGACTGAGATTGATGCAGTTTGGGACTGAGATTGATGCTGTTTTGGGACTAAGATTGATGCTATTTTGGGACTGAGATTGATGCTGTTTTGGGACTGAGATTTATGCTGTTTTGGGACTGAGATTGATGCAGTTTGGGACTGAGATTGATGCTGATTGGGGCTGAGATTGATGCAGTTTGGGACTGAGATTGATGCTGATTGGGGCTGAGATTGATGCTGTTTTGGGACTGAGATGGATGCTGATTGGGGCTGAGATTGATGCAGTTTGGGACTGAGATTGACAGAAGGGCACACAATGTTGATAGATATCGCATGGAAAAGCCAAAAGTACTCGCAGACAACAGCAAACATGCAGTGCGCAGGAGACATCAGTGTAGCAGACAATTGAGACAAGTGCAGACCGCATTTATCCGATGCGAAACAATAAAAAATGCAACACATTAATAATCAAGTGCCGGCATTACAAAATGGCATTGAATGACGCGAATCGATGAAGGCTGGCATGGGGACAAATATTATGAATCGAAGAATCCAATCGCAAGTTTCCAAATATGGAAGTCATGCGCGGGTGAATATTGTACTCAATAAATGCAAAGTCTGCATTGACTGCCCGCTTAAATTTATTGGATAATCATTTTAATAAAATGTTTACACAGAGAAATAATTACTCGATATTGTTATAAAGAACTAATGATTTAATTATTTGAACAATACAGAGTGATGAAGCCAACACACAGTGGTTAATGGTACACGCGGAATATTAATAAGTTGATTGCACAGGCTATGGAATACCCTGGAGCGTCTTTTTCGAATTGAGAGAGTAGCTAATTAATAAAAATTGGTTTGTCAAAGGCTGATTGATATCTGACATATCTTCAGATTGCTTTCAGATAGAGCTTCAGAATGCATTCAGATAGAGCTTCAGAATGCATTCAGATAGAGCTTCAGAATGCATTCAGATAGAGCTTCAGAATTCATTTGGACCCCTTAGCCTTACTATTCAAAGCAATTAATAGATCATTCAGCCTTGGACGAAGAGAGCCGAAAAAGCCATACAGACTGACAGGTGCGAGAATGACCAAGCAAGAACTCAAAATGACAGTCCTCAGCACAGCCGCTCACCCCCGCCATTCAATCCAGCTCTGCCAGCAGTCCCGGGCGATTGATGATGCAGCTGCTGATAGAAGCCGTGATGCTGCGGCGGCTGGAACTGATGATGATGCTGAGGCTGTCGACGACCCAATGTGCCGCCGCCGCTGCCGCCATACTCGACGCCATGCGGCGGCACCGGCGGCGGCAGGAAGCTGCCAGTGGCGCCGGCTCCGGTCAGGAGGGCGGCAGCTGGCGAGCTGTTGCTGGCCGACTCCTCCTCGTCCTCCGGGATGCCGAGGCACTGGCAGGGAGATTTCATGTGCGGCGGCGGCGACATGACGCGCTGCTGATGGTGATGGTGAGGCTGGAACGGCGGCTGCGGCTGATGCTGCTGCTGGTGATGATGGTGCAGCAGCTGCGGCGGCAGGGTGGCACAGCGAGATCCGCCCATCAACGGGTGGTGGCCTGGCGGTTGCGAAGGCGGAGGTGGTGGATTGATGGACCCTTATATAGTACTACTATTACTACCCATAGTATAACAGTAGTGTCAGAACACACACAGAGCGCTTCGCTTCACTCACCTCCGTGACCGTCTTCACTGCCGCCTCGGCCAGAGTCGGCGCTCTCGCCGTCCAAATCCTGCGGATTGACCATCACCTGTGCAGCAGGGGGGAGGAGAGAGTTAATAAAACCAAGGTGCCAAACAAGCATGGTCAAAGTTAAAGTTGTTCACAAGCCAATCGGTGTGAAGGATAGACGTGAGGATAGACGGCGGTGAGGTGCGACAAACTGCAGGCATCATTCAGTTTTATCAGCATCCGAGCATTAATTTCTCTCTCTCAGAATGGAGTAGGTCATCATCTTCGGTGTCTATTAAGTCGCTCATACAGATGGATGGCGACGAAGATTGAGGCCGCTCAGCTGCCCGGAGGGCGGGGGGCAGATCTGCCTGAGCTGCTGCGCATGAAAATGCAGATGAGGAATAATAAAGAAGAAGCTGACTATGGAAATCCCAGGTCATCCTGTGGGGGGGGGAGATTCCCGACACTCGCGCATCCCCTCGGTCTGATTGATGCCGTGTCGTGTTACGCAATCGGGCCCACGCTGCTGCAGAGCGAAGAAAGATAAGAGAGCCGACCGGGAGCAGCTCAGAGGCTGCCCGACCCCGCCAGTACCTGAAGATTCCGTTTTCTTTTTTTCTCTCTCTCGCTTTTAGATCCCTGGGGATTTCAATTGGGAAAAAAAACAGCGTTCGAATTTCATCATTCCAGTCGCTACTGGGCGCAACGAGAGGTAGCTAAGGTGTGAAATTGCTCCGGCCCTGGGGGGGGGGTCGCTAGTCTCATCCCAATTCCCCACTGTCTACTGTTGCACCGGGCCCCAAGTCTACAAAATCTCGCCTTTTATCATTTTGTTCAGAGCAAAAGTTTATAGCAAGAGAAAGTGCTAATTTGCACTGCCTCTCATCTTCTGATCAATCTCCAGCTCTGGGGAAAGTCTAGGAAGACTGCTCATAGATTTGGGATCTTGATTGATTTGCTAATCGGTTATGGTGTCTCTCAGCTTCAACCAGATGCCCTTAAGCGCACCCCCTCCTATTTGCCAAACTGGAAGACAAGCACGCATTATTGCGAAAGCAGAAACTTCCTGTCGCCTCATTATCGCCCCCTCGGGGTCGGGGATCCGGAGGCCCGCTAAGAGATAATGAGGCGCGGCTGCATCGAGAGAGGAAACTGTTAATCGGTTACTCTGGCAAAGAAGAAAGAACAAAATGTGACCCCAGATTCCAGTGCAATAAGATGCAGATTTCAATGTTTCAAGATCAATGCCCCCCCCAGGCGGCGTCAATCAAAACGCAAACTTAATCTCAATCTTCCTTCCAGCTTGGCTGTCCGGAAACCAGCAGAATGAATGTGAAAAATTTGTCAGTTTCAAGGAAATCCCATATGGGGGGCCTCTGATCGATGGGAGCGCTTCAACTGAATTGACCTGTCCGTTGAAAAATGAGCCATTTCAAATTCAAATGTAGCTTCACCCATGTTTGTGGCAAATGCCATCTATTTATCCCTATCTTTAATCAAGCTCTGTGTTTAGAGAGAGAAGTTGAAATGGACAAACAGCAACAAGCATTGTAGCCAGAGCATTGTATCGAGCACTTTCGATTTCCCAGAGACGTTTGCTATCCACCTGAGTCGGAAATTATTATTAGGGGAAGCAGGGGGGGGGGCAGACAGAAAACTGGGACAGGGGTCCGTGTAGAGACAAAGGCAAAATAGGGACTTTAGCTTGACTAGGTGGGAGCTGAGAGAGAGAGAGAGGCTCTTCAGGTAAAGGAGTGGGTACTCAAAGCCCAGCTGAAGGTAGATTTGCGAACACCTTCCAGAAAGCATTACTCATTCGCAGCAGAAGACTGCAATTTCTGCGTATCTCACACCGACTCTGTCAGTCAGAGAATGCCAGGTCTGAGTGGTCGCCCGCTACGAGTATTAGTAGTAGCTGTCATGAGATACAAAATGCAGCAGATCAGATTCCCTTTAATCTATTTGAGTTTTTGGTCCTAGTTTCAATTGATGTCTTCGTCCTTTTGTCATTCTCTTCATATCTCAGCGTCTCTCTCTTCATATCTGTCTCTTTCTCCATATCCCTGTGTACCTCTCTTCATATCTCTATGTCTCTCTATTCATATCTCAGCGTCCCTCTCTTCATATCTGTCTCTTTCTCCATATCTGTGTACCTCTCTTCATATCTCTATGTCTCTCTATTCATATCTCAGCGTCCCTCTCTTCATATCTGTCTCTTTCGCCATATCCCTGTGTACCTCTCTTCATATCTCTATGTCTCTCTATTCATATCTCAGCGTCCCTCTCTTTATATCTGTCTCTTTCGCCATATCCCTGTGTACCTCTCTTCATATCTCTATGTCTCTCTATTCATAGCTCCGTGGCCCTTTCTTTATATCTCAGCGTCCCTCGCTTCATATCTCTGTGTCCCCTTCTTCTTATCTCAGTGTCTCTCTCTTCATATCTCAGCATCACTCTCTTCATATCTCAGCATCACTCTCTTCATATCTCAGCATCACTCTCTTCATATCTCATCGTGCCTCTCTTCATATCTCAGCATCACTCTCTTCATATCTCAGCGTCCCTCCCTTCATATCTCACCATCACCTCTCTTTATATCTCAGCAGCACTCTCTTCATATCTCAGCATCACTCTCTTCATATCTCAGCATCACTCTCTTCATATCTCAGCATCACTCTCTTCATATCTCAGCATCACTCTCTTCATATCTCAGCGTGCTTCTCTTCATATCTAATCCTCTACCCACCGCACGCAGCCGAAGGCAACGAAGTCACCCAACAACACTCGCATTATAATATTGGGGATCACAAAAGCATCGCACTTTTTAGTGCAGGAATTGTGTGCTGTTAAAGCCTGAGTGACACCAGCTGACCAAGTCATCAACTTTGCCTATTCAAAAATCGGTGATTGACAAATACATATAGTGCAGCACTGGGCTATATTGAAATTAGTGCGCGTGAAAGTGTGCCTGCATTATCTTGGCTAGATTGACGCGGTACAGATACTAGTAGACAAGAGTTCGTACACAAATTGTCCAAGGCGGGCTTCCGCTCTCTCTTAATAATCGGTTGAGTTCCTATAGTTCATTCTTCCTTCACTCTCTCTCTCTCTCTCACTCTGGCCCCTGAGCCGTCTGCTCAGACTGGCTGATTCAGACGGAAACTAAAATGTGTCGCCGAGTCTGCCACACTGGAGCCTGCCAGTGAGATGGGGCATTAGGCGGGGATGGTAAGGAAAGCATATTCACTTTACTGTTGCAGAGTAGCGTAGAGTAGAGTAGGGTAGAGTGAGTAGAGTAGAGTAGAGTAGAGTAGAGTAGAGTAGAGTAGAGTAGAGTAGAGTAGAGTAGAGTAGAACACAGTAGAGTAGAGTAGAGTGAGTGGAGTAGAATACAGTGGAGTAGAGTAGAGGAGTGAGTAGAGTAGAGTAAGAGTAGAAGAAAGTAGAGTGAGTAGAGTAGATTAGAGTAGAGTAGAGTAGAAGAAAGTAGAGTGAGTAGAGTAGATTAGAGTAGAGTAGAGTAGAGTAGAGTAGAGTAGAGTAGAGTAGAGTAGAGTAGAGTAGAGTAGAGTAGAGTAGAGTAGAGTAGAGTAGAGTAGAGTAGAGTAAAGTAGAGTAGAGTAGAGTAGAGTAGAGTAGAGTAGAGTAGAGTAGAGTAGAGTAGAGTAGAGTACAGTAGAGTAGAGTATAGTAGAACACAGTAGAGTAGAGTAGAGTGAGTGGAGTAGAGTAAGAGTAGAAGAAAGTAGAGTGAGTAGAGTAGATTAGAGTAGAGTAGAGTAGAAGAAAGTAGAGTGAGTAGAGTAGATTAGAGTAGAGTAGAGTAGAGTAGAGTAGAGTACAGTAGAGTAGAGTATAGTAGAACACAGTAGAGTAGAGTAGAGTAGAGTAGAGTAGAGTAGAGTAGAGTAGAGTAGAGTAGAGTAGAGTAGAGTACAGTAGAGTAGAGTATAGTAGAACACAGTAGAGTAGAGTAGAGTGAGTGGAGTAGAATACAGTGGAGTAGAGTAGAGGAGTGAGTAGAGCAGAGTAGAGCAGAGTAGAGCAGAGTAGAGCAGAGTAGAGTGGGTAGTGTAGAGTAGAGTATAGTAGAGTAGAGTAGAGTGGAGTAGAGTGGAGTAGAGTAGAGTAGAGTGGAGTAGAGTAGAGTAGAATAGAGTACAGCTGAGTAGGACAGTGTCGAAAGTTGCGATGCAAGCCATTTGTTCGAGGTCAATGCAACGAATATTTCCCCTTTAGTAGCTACTACTCACCTCATTTCGAGGCACATGTGGCTGCGGATGCTGCGGCTGCTGCTGGTGCTCCATCACGGGCATGGGCTGCAGGTCGAAGGCGCTGCCATTGTGGCTGAAAGTAGTCAGCGGAAACTGCCGCTCAGGCCGCTTCCCGGTGCCAGGGGAGGCACCCAGGTGGTGCTGGTGGTGGTGCCCGAGGTACAGCGGGTCGGCGGCGTCGGGATCGGGCAGCGAGGCGCGGCACTGGCAGTGGTCTTTGTCGCACTCCGGACTCGAACTCAGGGAGCCGCCGCAGCCGCCGTGATGTCCGCCACCGCCGCTGCTGCCGCTGCCGCTGCCGCGGCTCTGGGAGCGGCGACGGACGCAGACGATGGCGGAGACGAGGCCGACGCTGACGACGCCAGTCACGATGATCATGCCGACAATGATTGACAGGTTCACGTGCACGTCTTTGAGCTGCCCGATGCCAAGGCCGCCGTAGTGGGTGACGTTGATGAACAAGCTGGTCTGGACGGACCGGCTGTACTCGACATTGTCGTCGGCGCGGATGACCAGCTCGTGCTGGCCTGGACTCAGCTCGTGCACCAGTCGCACCTGCGGTTGTTGGCGGCCGGAGGAGCAGAGAGTGCATTGATTGTTTCTTGTGAATTGGTCGTGGGGTCACACCGCAAACCCTTCTTAGTTCAGCTGAAAACTAGCCCTTAATCACACCGGAAATCCGCACCTAGTCACACCGGAAACCCGCATCTAATCACACCGGAAATCCGCACCTAATCACACCGGAAACCCGCACCTAATCACACCGGAAACCCGCATCTAATAACACCGGAAACCCGAACCTAATCACACCGGAAACCCGCACCTAATAACACCGGAAACCCGAACCTAATCACACCGGAAACCCGCACCTAATAACACCGGAAACCCGCATCTAATCACACTGAAAACCCGCTCCTAATCACACCGGAAACCCACACCTAATCACACCGGAAACCCGCACCTAATAACACCGGAAATCAGAACCTAATCCCACTGGAAACCCTCATCAAATCACACCGGAAACCTGACCCGAGAGCACGCAGAGTCTCACCTGTCCGCTGAAGCGATCGAGCTCAAAGAAGGCGCTACCGGAGCCGCCAACCAGGGTGTAGGTGATGTTGCTGAACTCGTCGCGGTCTCGAGCCTCAATCCGGGTGACCTCGTCGCCGAGCCGATGTCCGGCGCTGATGCTGATGCTGGCACCGCGGCGCGGCGGGAACACGAACTCCGGCGAGTTGTCATTGACGTCCAGCACTTGGACGATGAGCTCGGCCACCGAGCTCAACTGCGGGCTGGCCACGTGGTTCACAATGGCCACGGTCAGCTGGTACTCGTAGAATTCTTCCCGATCCAGCGATTCAGTGGCGCGGATCTGCCCGTCCTCCGTGACATTCAGCGGCCAGCGACTGGGGCGGCCGGGCAGCGGGAAGGCCACTCGCTGGCCGGTGCCGTTGCGGCCGGAGAGAGCCAGCAGGCGGAAGGCCACCCGCGCGTTGATGCCTTGGTCGGCATCGTCGAAGGCGATCTTGGCGGCGCCGCGCGGGTGCACAGAGGTGGCCAACGCGCCGGCCTTCTCGCTTTCCTTCAGCTGGAACAGCAGCGGTGGTTGAATCCGCGGCGCGTTGTCATTGGCGTCGATGACGCTGACTGTGACGGTGGTGGAGGCGCTGTGACGCGAGCCCGCAGAGTCCTCAGTGTCGGCCACGGTCACGGTGAAGTGCAGCAGATCTCCAGGCGCGTTCAGCGTGTCCCGATCGATGGTGGTGGCCACGCGGATGACGGCTGTGGCGGTGGTGGCGCCCAGCTCCTCAGAGTAGCTCGTAGTGTTGTCTGAGATGACGAAGAATCTGCGTGGCGGGGGATGGGGGCAGTTAGAGACATGGGTCAGTACTGGATGGGTAGGACTCAATGCCTGGATGAAAGTTTGATGAAAATAATCATGGAAAATTCCACGATTTAAAAATTATGGAACTTCTAGGATGTAAAAATTCTAGGATGTAAACTTCTAGGATGTAAAACTTCTAGGATGTAAAACTTCTAGGATGTAAAACTTCTAGGATGTAAAACTTCTAGGATGTAAAACTTCTAGGATGTGAAACTTCTAGGATGTAAAACTTCTAGGATGTAAAACTTCTAGGATGCAAAACTTCTAGGATGTAAAACTTCTAGGATGTAAAACTTCTAGGATGTAAAACTTCTAGGATGCAAAACTTCTAGGATGTAAAACTTCTAGGATGTGAAACTTCTAGGATGTAAAACTTCTAGGATCTAAAACTTCTAGGATGTAAAACTTCTAGGATGTGAAACTTCTAGGATGTAAAACTTCTAGGATCTAAAACTTCTAGGATCTAAAACTTCTAGGATGTGAAACTTCTAGGATGTAAAACTTCTAGGATGTAAAACTTCTAGAAACTTCTAGAAAACATGTAAAAATTCTAGGATGTAAAACTTCTAGAAACTTCTAGAAAACATGCAAAACTTCTAGGATGTAAAACTTCTAGGATGTAAAACTTCTAGAAACTTCTAGAAAACATGTAAAACTTCTAGGATGTAAAACTTCTAGAAACTTCTAGAAAACATGTAAAACTTCTAGGATGTAAAACTTCTAGAAACTTCTAGAAAACATGCAAAACTTCTAGGATGTAAAACTTCTAGAAACGTCTAGAAAACATGTAAAACTTCTAGGATGTAAAACTTCTAGGATGTAAAATCGCTCGCTCTTTCTCTCTCACCTGGAATGCGACCCATCCAAGCCGAAGGTCAGCCTGTCCCCCCTGTCCTTGTCCTGAGCCGTCACCGTGAGCAGTGGGTTGCCAATTTGAACCCCGCCGCCAGGATGCGTCTCCTCAATGGTCTTGTAGGAGCCCTTCTCCGACAGCTGGATGCTCGGCTGGAATTCGTTCCTACCGACCACCTGGACTCGAACCACCTCGCTAGCCTTCAGCGGCGGGCGGCCGCCGTCGTGACACCGGATCTCGGCGACCAGCTCGGGCGTGCTCTCGAAGTCGAACTGGCGACTGTTCTGCAGAAAATAGTCGCTGTTTGAGGACTCCTTGAGCCGGAAGTTGGCGCCGCCTCGGTTGCCGGGGGCCAGGGAACAGGTGACTCGGGTGTTCTCGCCTAGGTCTCCATCTGTTACCTGAAAGTTCGGATAGGTTACACAAGCTTGCGTAGGTTTTTTGCACTTTTCAGATAGTTTTGGGAACACTACCAATCAATTAAGTACGGTAGGTTTGGGATTATTAATAGGCGTGGTATTCTTAGGGTGTGGGATTATTAGGTACTGTGTGGGGTCTCTAAGTAGGTGTGGGGTCACTAAGTAGATGTGGGATCACTAAGTAGGTGTGGGGTCATTAAGTAGGTGTGGGACCATGTGGCACTATAGTTCGGGTGTGGGATCATGAAATGATTTTAGGATAAATGGAATTTTGGTCTCGGTCATCTCCGATCCCAGCACTCACCTGGATGAAGGCCAGAGTCTGGTCAATCCGGCTGTTCTCCGCAATCCTGACGGTCGAGTCCCCCGCCCCGCCGCCCCCGGGCATGGGCGTCACGGTAATCTTCGGCTCGTGGTCGTTGACGTCAATCACCCGCAGGCGGAACTTGATGGTCACCTGCCGCTGCGGCACCCCGCCGTCGGACACGAGCACCGGGATGTCGTACTCCGACTTGGTCCGAGCGTTCAACCGTTTGCGAAGCGTGACGCGGCCCTCCGGGTCGATGGCGAAGGCTGCCGCGGCGCGGCTGTCGGTGACGGTGAAGCTCAGCCGGCCGTTCTCGCCGCTGTCCCGGTCGTGCGCGTAGATCCTGGCGACCAGGCCGCCGATGGGTGTTGATTCGTTCACGTCCGGGTTCCAGATGCTCGTCACGTTCGGCTGGTTGTCGTTGCGGTCCCGGACTCGAACCAGCAGCAGCTGGCTGGAGCAGCGCTGCTCCCTGCCGCCGTCGCAGGCGGTGAGGGTGAGGTTGTACTGCTGCTCCTGCTCATAGTCGATGATCGGGGAGCCTTTGAGCCCCAGGCTGAGCAGGTCACGCTGGCTGCGGTACAGAGCGAAGGTGCCCTCGTCCTCCTTCAAAAAGTAGTGGCCTCGAGTCATCATGCCGTTGTCGCCGATGTCGGCATCGGTGGCGAGGTCCAGCGGGTGGCTGCAGTTGAAGTGAGGGATAGACTGGAGTGTGGGATAGACTGGAGTGTGGGATAGACTGGAGTGTGGGATAGACTGGAGTGTGGGATAGACTGGAGTGTGGGATAGACTGGAGTGTGGGATAGACTGGAGTGTGGGATAGACTGGAGTGTGGGATAGACTGGAGTGTGGGATAGACTGGAGTGTGGGATAGACTGGAGTGTGGGATAGACTGGAGTGTGGGATAGACTGGAGTGTGGGATAGACTGGAGTGTGGGATAGACTGGAGTGTGGGATAGACTGGAGTGTGGGATAGACTGGAGTGTGGGATAGACTGGAGTGTGGGATAGACTGGAGTGTGGGATAGACTGGAGTGTGGGATAGACTGGAGTGTGGGATAGACTGGAGTGTGGGATAGACTGGAGTGTGGGATAGACTGGAGTGTGGGATAGACTGGAGTGTGGGATAGACTGGAGTGTGGGATAGACTGGAGTGTGGGATAGACTGGAGTGTGGGATAGACTGGAGTGTGGGATAGACTGGAGTGTGGGATAGACTGGAGTGTGGGATAGACTGGAGTGTGGGATAGGTTGATGTGTGTGATGGTAGAGTGTGGAACAGCACAGAGTGTGGGATGGCACAGAGTGTGGGATGGCACAGAGTGTGGGATGGCACAGAGTGTGGGATGGCACAGAGTGTGGGATGGCACAGAGTGTGGGATGGCACAGAGTGTGGGATGGCACAGAGTGTGGGATGGCACAGAGTGTGGGATGGCACAGAGTGTGGGACGGAAATCTCACCTGAAGCGCTGATCGCCCTCCTCAATAAAGATCTCTTTCACGGGCGATTTAAACGTCGGTGAATTGTCGTTGATGTCCAAGATGGTAACCTTGACGACAATCCGCGTGGTGCCGTTGAAGGCGTTGAACTCGATGACGCAATCACTGCCAGTCTCGGACGCGTCCGGACAGGTGGCCGGGTCTTCCCGGTCGATGCGACTCTCGATGCGCACGTAGCCGTCCCGATCGATGGAGAAGAACCGGGAGGCTGGAATGATGCGGAACTCCGGCGCGGGAGGCTGGCGCCCCAGCCCGGTCCAAACGTTGCCGACGGTGGCCTTCAGGTCGGTCTCCTCCTCGATGCGGAAGGCCACCTCCTCGGCCAGGAGGCTCAGGATGAGCGCCGCGGCCGCGGCCAGCCGGAGCAACAGGTGCAGGGGGCTCATCGCGAGCTGCTGCGATGGGGAAGCGGAGAGGCTGATGCTTGAGTGGGCGGCGGCTTGCGGTTTAAATATGATGCTGCAGCAAGCGGATGGACACGCAACCCCCCCCCCGCCTGTTGCTTCTCTCTCTCGGTCACACTTCACCGCGGCTGGAGGGTTCAGGCCGGGTCTTAATAGGGAGGAGGAATTGATAGAGATGCCCCGGATCAGATAGCCGGATTGCCGGCTAAACTGCCGACCCCGGTGGGGGCTATAAAAATTGCTCTAAGGCCAGCCTCATCAATGAGAGGCGAATTGCGGGGGCTGCGGGGGGGTAGCGGATTCGATGTTGCAGACACTGGTGCTGCGATCGAACCCGCTTTATGATTGCTCGCTTCCATATTTCTCGAGCAGGCAATTTTCGGACGCCCTGGGCGAGCGGCGCTGAGATTGGGAAGACAGATAGATAGATAGGCCGGAAAACTTGAGGCCCGTTGAGCATGCTCTCAAGACAATGCATGATGCGCTCAAGACAAGAGTGGGAGGGGCAAAGACGGGTGCATCAGGGCCCCACTTGAACTCAAACAGTGTGCAAGAGTTAGGCCTCTCTAACCTCAAAACGGGAAAGCTGGGGTGTCTGGCGGAGTTCTCAGAAAGCCTCAGAGAAGGAGTCACCTGCCTGCGTGACTGGCGTCCCCACCTGAATCTGGAGATGAGGCTAGGAAATCTCGGGCCACCGCAGGAAGCCATCCAGTGGAGTAGGTACAATAAGGGCCGCTTCCACCGCCTCCAATCTCAAGCTCTCTTACTCTCCTTCCCCCAACTCTCTCACTCTCTCTGTCAGGGAATTCAAAGGCTTTAATAATACGGCTTCTGGGTGGAAGACTTTCAGAGTATCCAGTAATGGAATTTGGGTCGGCTAAGGGGGTTGTGGGGATGGGTGGTTGGGGAAATTTATGCGCGATTAAATCGCGGGGAAAAATAGAGTCTAAAAAGTCAAGACCATGCAGCTCCCAAACCCCAGCACCACCCACCCCACTCCCCCAGGACTCAAAGTCTCTAAACCCGAGACGAAGAAAAGTATAAAGTTTCTGGGCGCAAGAAGCTGGCGGGGATCAAACAGAATCAACTCGGGAATAAGTTAGCAGCTCAGAGACCAGCACCGGATAACGAAGTAACTTTTCAGGTCCTGCAGGCTGAGTCTGCTTACTCGGTTTGCAGGGAAATTATTTCATTCCTGGCTCCAGTCTGAACAAGGATTTGAGCAGGGGAATTCCAGGTCCCGTCCCAGCTGACCCCCTACCCTCTTCCCTCCCTAAGTCTATTATCCGAACTGAATAAACGGAATGCAGCCGTGGTTAGGCGTAGGCTAAGGTTGATAACGCGACGTGAGTAATCTTCACGGATGGGATCCCGCGTTTGCGGAGGTCAGGTCACGGGATGGGGGTTGGCTGGTTTGTTAAGCTTTGCCAAGAAATAAAAAAATGCCCGCGTATGTCTACAGAGGTAGCGTAGGTTTGCCTGCGCAACCAGTGCAAGCATGCGTGTGTTGTGTGTGTTTGTGAGGCCTGTTTGCCCGGCTGATGCAAGCAGAGGATTTGCTGCAGCCTTATCAGCCCTGCTCTGCTTGGCAACAGTTGTTCGGACCCCCCCCTGATTTCTGCAACCCTCCGATTCCGTTCTTGCTCAGATCAGCCGGTATCTCCCGCTGCTACTGTTTGCAGTCGGGTTCCGTTATGCATTCCGCGTCCTCAGTTGACAGGCGCTGACATCTGCCGCTGAGCAACGGCCCCTCCCCGGGAGGTCGCTAATGAGAATTCGTCTTGGGAATTGCGAGTAGTCAAAAAAGGCACAACAGACAGTTAGAACCCATTGCAAACATCCAAGTACTCGACTCTCGCTGGCGGAACTACAGAGACTCCTGTTTTGGAACGGTACTCCCGGCTTTGGACTTAGCCTTGGATCCTTGCTCTTTGAGACCGAAACAGAAGCTTCTCAAGGGTGCTCAAGAGAGCTCGAGCCCGGAGAGAGAGCAGCTCAGTGAAGCGGTGAGAAGCGCTACACAGCTAGTAAGGGGACTGTCGGAATGAAGTCAAAAGAATTGAGAAAAGTATTGCCAGCTCAAGTTTGGTTGCCAGCTGAGCGAAGGGGGGGGGTTTCAGCGGCTGGGCATTGAAAAGGTTGCGGAGTGCTTTTGGGAAATGCACTGCCGATCATTTCTGGGAGAAATAGCCCCCCCCCTCCAGGCCACTTTCTCCTGTCCGCCACCCCAAATAGTTGGAAGTGTTTTGGCTGAAAACAGCCGCCGCCGGCCCACCTCCCCTTGCAATTGGAAAGTTGGCGAGAGCTGCGTCGAAACTGACCGACAACCCTTGCAGAAAAACATTGAAGCTGAGATGCAAATTTACAGCACTTGGCAGGCTCTGCGGTTGGCAAGGTAGAGAGGAACCGTCGCGACACGGTTTTACCTTCCCTCTCTATCGGCCCCTCCCAGCAGTGCTCCACGCCTACCTCAGCCAGGCATTTGTATTCCTGCTCACGACAAGGCAGCCAACAGCACACAGCAGCACAAACACGAGTAAGGAGGGGGTAGACAAGCAATAGGCTTGCACAAATACTTACACACCCCTATAGTACACAGGGGCCTGATAAAAATGCTAGCATTATTGCTGTTTGCCAACCTCTGCTCCCGGGGCCAAGAATGAATTGTGATTTTTTGCTCTGCCGAATCAGAGCTCAACAAGTCGGGCCCTGCCGTTGCCATAGCAACCTCTCAGGCTCGACCGAGAAAAAAGAGGTAAAAAAGTAATAGACCAGCACACACCCGGCCTAACTAAGACTTTGCCTTAGATTCTCCTCAGGGTAAAATAACGAGTTTTTGTTGAAATCAGGAGAAAAGCTCGACTTATTCAGAGCATACTAAACGCACTCGTGATACCAAAAACTCAGCTCATTTTCTGCTTCAGCAGTCCATGGCTCTTTAGTGGCATGCGCGTCAAACAAAGCAAAATAAAGTAGCGAGAGAAACAGAAAAATCCAGCCTAAAATGCCAGAAGTGCTCGATTGAAGGAGTTTCAGCGCCAGCGATATATATTGCTGCTTTTTGGCTCTTTGAGTCAGCTGCTGCGCGTGAGAGCAGGGATGAGGCTGGTTGCGGGAGGCTGGGCGACAGGAAGCAGAAGCTCAAGTGGAAGCCTTTTGACTCCGAGGATGCTGGGGCGTCGCCAATTCTCACCTGTTTACCCCCCCCCCACCGCCCCTCCCAGCGTGTTTTGTAGCGCCCTGCGCTGAACACCTCTTGTTGCCGTGCCAGGTTTAAGAGGCCTGAGGTTGGCTCGGGGATTTGGGGAAATGCGCTCTCAAGAGCGATGCTGCTGCTGGATTGAAAAATTGGCAAGTCACGCGAATATTGAGGCCAACTTGGCCTGGATTGCTTCAAAAAATATGATTATTAATAAACAATTTAGCAGATTGTCAGCAGCTAGTGAGAAAGCTGTCACTTTTGCAGCGACTGCTGACAAGAAGAGATAAGTGAAAGAGAGAGAGAGACAGAGACTGCTTTGACGATGAGGACAGCTCTCTTCGCTGCTCCGGGTGCTCCCACGGGAACTTCAACTGGACTCAGAGTGGGATTTTAAGGGACAGGGAAAACACACGCACACAAAGTGAGTCGAAGACTCAATTTTCATTATTACACGGAGCAAAGCTGGTGCTTGCCTAAGTGAAATTCATCGCCCACTTCCGCAAGCGGAGCCTAGCCTGGCCCCCGTGTGGTAATTAATCTTGCGCCACTGCGCCTGCAGGAGCCGCTGAAACAGAAGAGTGCTCACCTGGATGAAGAGAGAGAGTGAAGCTGCGAGTGGAGCCACAATGAGATTGAGATAAGGTTGCTGGGGATAAACAGAGAAACAAACAGAGCGGGGTAAGGGCACAGTGAGAGCAGAAAGTTCTCAAACACTGAGCTAAGAGAGAGATGCAGTCAGAGAGAGAGAGAGAGCAAAAAGCACAAAGAGAAGAGCCAGACAGACAATTTATAGACAGACTAGGTAGAGATAGACTAGGTAGAGATAGACTAGGTAGAGATAGACTAGGTAGAGATAGACAAGGTAGAGATAGACAAGGTAGAGATAGACAAGGTAGAGATAGACTAGGTAGAGATAGACAAGGTAGAGATAGACTAGGTAGAGATAGACAAGGTAGAGATAGACAAGGTAGAGATAGACTAGGTAGGGATAGACAAGGTAGAGATAGACTAGGTAGAGATAGACAAGGTAGAGATAGACTAGGTAGAGACAGACTAGGTAGAGACAGACTAGGTAGAGATAGACTAGGTAGAGACAGACTAGGTAGAGACAGACTAGGTAGAGATAGACTAGGTAGAGATGGACACGGTAGAGATGGACTAGGTAGAGATAGACTAGGTAGAGACAGACAGGTAGAGACAGACAGGTAGAGACAGACAGGTAGAGACAGACAGGTAGAGATAGACAGGTAGAGATAGACAGGTAGAGATAGACTAGGTAGAAATAGACACGGTAGAGATGGACTAGGTAGAAATAGACAAGGTAGAGACAGACAGGTAGAGACAGACAGGTAGAAATACACAAGGTAGAGACAGACAGGTAGAGACAGACAGGTAGAGACAGACAGGTAGAGACAGACAGGTAGAAATAGACACGATCCCGATCGAGATAGACTAGGTAAAGACAGACATGATAAAGACAGACAAGGTAGAGACAGACATGATAGAGCCAGACAAGTAGAGACAGACATGATAAAGACAGACAAGGTAGAGATACAAACGACAATTGAGAGTCAGCAGCCACATGCGTCACGGATAGCATGACAGGTTTCCCGCACTTCTGAGTCACACCCAGAATAGTATAAGAAATGCGGACATTGAGTACAAGGCGGACAAGGCGACGGAGTACACACAGGAAAATCTGTTTGCCCAGCTCAAATCGTATTTTATAAGTAGGTGCAAACAGCGGCCAATATTATATTTTGTAGCTTATTCAGTTAAATTCAAATCCGTCACCTACCATCTACTCGGCTGCAACAGCTGGCAGGCTGCAGTTCCTTGCAGATCTCAAGCCTACAGGCGGTCACACAGAGAGAAAGGCGCCTTACTGCAACCTCCACCCCTTTGCCCCAATCAATCAGCCAAGCGGGTTGAGAAACCCCCCCCGAGGTGCCGCAATTGTGTCCTCAAAACCCAGTGGCTTGACTGAACTCTCTCTCCCTCTCTCTCTCTCTCTCTCTCTCTCTCTCTCTCTCTCTCTCTCTCTCTCTCTCTCTCTCTCTCTCTCTCTCTCTCTCTCATACCCTCATAGCTGCAGATTTTTAAGAAATGAAAATTCCCGAAAATTGAAAAGCGCACTTCAAGCTAACAGAAACACACAGACAGAATAACCAAGGCGCCCCTTCCCTCTCTCTCTCTCTCTGCACAGCATATTGATAATTTTAATATCTAGACAGGCTGCGCGATTCAGGCCTCATCTTGTGCTCAAATGCTAAGCGACTCAGGGACCACAGCTTCTCAGAAAGGGTGGATACATTTCCCAAAGAGTCTTTCGGTGGTTTTATCATGAGTAGCTGACCGAATCCCCTCTCTAGACCCCACCCGCCCTCGAATTTCTCAGTCAGTGTGCAAGTGAAATTAATTGGAAAGTCGCGTTTTCATATCTATATCTCTCTCCTCCCTCCCTCCCGCCTCTCCCACTTCGTTTTTATTCACTTCTGGATTCTTAAATTTTCCCTACGGTCAGTGGTCAGAGCTGATATTGGGGGCAGTAATATTTCTTGGGATTTAGGAGCATCCTTTTTGTGAAATAAGCAACCAATGTGTCTCATATTGAGGAGATTGGGGGAATATGATATATCCTAGGGAACTCAAGCTTTCATGAGAATGGGAAGTTTTGAGAATTTTGAATTGGGACAAATCTTTGGAATTCTGGAAATTTCTGCGTTAAAAAAATTCGGAGTTCGGGGGAATTTTGGGTGAGGAATTCCTGCTTGGAGGAATTTCAGGTGAGGAATTCCTGCTTGGAGGAATTTCAGGTGAGGAATTCCAGCTTGGAGTAATTTCAGGTGAGGAATTCCGATCTGGGGGAATTTTGGCGGAGGAATTTCGGTCTGTAGGAATTTCGGGTTTAGAAAAAAAGGTTTGGAAAGAAGTTCGGGTTCAAAAATTTGGGATTGGGAAAAATACCTCACAGAATTAAGCCGAGTGACAAATTGAACTGTTTTTTGTCTCGCAGATCCCATTTGTGCTGATGGTGCCCCAGCAACCAGGCTGATCGCAGCTGATTTGCATAAAATAGTTGCCAAGCCGGACCGACTCTGCAGCGGCAGCCTCAGGCTGCTGGGGACAGTCCGCGGGAACTCTCATGGACCCAGGGGAACCCGGGGGCTGCTGGTCGTTTGCAGAAATTGTCTCCGCAAAACAGGAGGACAACGCGGCCCCTCCCCTCCAGCGACACTTGCCCAGTTCGGACCTGAGCAGGCAATCTGCTCGGCCGGCCAGCTCCGGCCAGCTCCGGCCAGCTCCGGCCATAGAGTCATTTCATGCACCGGTGCAGCGGCCGCAGCAACACACTTTGCATAATGATATTCACTAGCAGTATGGGGGGGGGGGAGTCCCGGCGGGCCGCCTGAGAGACAGCCGTTTAAAATGTTCCTCACTTCATTCCTAGTCCTCAACATTTGGCATTCCTGCTGGTCCCAGGCCGCTCTGCTCTCAGCTGATAGCCAGAATGCGACAGACATAATTGAGCCTTGGTAATGAATGCAGTTAGTTTATCTGTGCATCTGGGCCTGGCCGCATCAGTGCGAGACCGAGACACATGCAACTGCAACAAATCACTCTTTTACGGGTTTGCAGCCTCGGCACTTCCGCTATTCGAACTCGAATTCGAATTCCCCCCCCCCCCTATGATCTACGGAATTCTACCAGTCTCCATTCAGCTAATATAGAGAAGCTCAAAAAGCACTTTACACTGAAATAGAGCTCCGCCGCATGGCAACGCCACAACCCAGGTTCCAACAGCTCTGCAAATCCAATCTATATTTGCCTCCTTGCCAATTTATTTTCCATTGCTATTTGAAGATTTACGATGAAGACCCTTCCTCCTTTCCGTGTGGCATTTTGCGCAACAGAAGCCGAGCGGGCCAACGGCAGAAGCGCAGTGCCATTATTTGTGGCCGAAATTCCGGTTAACGACTTTTTTTGAAGAGACTTTGCCACTAGCTTCCAGTTTTCTTCAGTTGCTTGCCCATAATATTGCTGTTGGTGGTGCTTGAGGGAACCAAACACTTTTTGATGCCGTAGTGCACAGCAATCCCTAGCTGCTTTAATAAGTCCTTCTAAATCCCCTTCAAAATCCTCAATTCCGCATCTCCCTCCCCGCACCCGATTCTTCTGCCCGAGCTGCCCGAGTCAATTTCTTGGAAAATGAATTTTTCATTTCTCCCCCCGCCCTTGGATTCGCGCAGCTCCGCAGCATACCACTGGGGATCTGGGATATCTTCCCAGCTAACACCCCCACCCAGCAACCAAGCCTGTGATTTAACTCCCTGCTTGTGCAGTGAAAGCAAATCCCTTCATACTTCATCTGTAGAAGTTGCCGGGCTGAAGGGCCACTGAGCATGGCTGATTCCTCTGAGAACTCAAAGATTCCCTAGAAAATCTATTAATACTTTGCTGGTTCTATTCAAAGAAACAAATAGGAGAAATTTCAACTTTTTCCCAATCTCAGACTCATTCAATGGTTTTGTAGATTTCCAAAAGATCGTTAATCCGACTTTTGTGCTGGAGAAGGGGATTAAATCCCCGCAGTTTTAGCACCTTCCTGATCTGACAGAGGCCACAACGCGGGAGCGCTTTGCAGGCAATAAAACCCCAGTCGTGAAATAAATGACTTTGGCGAGAGGAAATTCAAGCGTATTTTTGGTGCCAGGAAGGGCTATGGCACCTGGTATTAATAAAGTAGCACTGGGCCAGCCAACCCATAGCCTATGAAAGGACTTCTGTCGTCTGTCAAGCACTAGATAGACGGCATAGAGGTCAATCACACTTTGCGTATTTTTTTACCATACCTCTACCTAAGCCACAAAATTGCATTATACCAGTAAGCTGTAAAATGTTGATCAGCTTGCTGGGAAATTGAACATATAATTTTTATAATTCCTTTAACTACATAACTAGCAGCCAGTATTGGTCAACTGTGACAGATACGAAGGCAAATCTGCAGCCACATCTCCGCTCCCCGTGATTTTGACCCGCAGGTAAAAAAAATCAGCACAAAAGCAGAATTATCCTATCAGCAGATTTTTCTGCTTTTCGAAATGAAAACAACTTGAAACAGAAGCCGGTAGAGCTGATCAGAATTATTGTGCTGGTCAACTTGGCCCGTATAAATTTAATCAAATCATACACAATTATGTTAATTTTCTATCTGAGCACAACTCACCTTTGATCCAATTGTGCGAATCGCCGAGTTCTTGATGACAAGATCTTGATGAACAATTAATAGTCAGGTCCAAATGACAATTAAATGCAGACAGCCAGCATTGTGGTGTGCAGCGCTCTGATACGGTCTGTTCGAACAATGGAAGCTTGTATTCCCTAATTAGAGTTCGACTCCTCCCTGCCTTGATCTGGGCCTCGCTCCCCCAACGGGTGTGGGTTATCTATTAATACTCTGCACAGCTTAAAGTCCCCAATTATAATTGGGACCGCTTCCTATTGGCCAGGCGCCTGAGCCAATGGCAGCCAGTCGCTTAAATCCTGAACCCCCCGAGAAGAATGGGGCGGCTTGGCTAGGATTAGAGAGTGGGTGGGCACTGTGGACCTCTCTTTGTCATTGAAAATTCTATTCAATAAGATTATTATTTCAGTAAAATTAATGAGAAGGCCATTGACAATGTAGCGGTGCGCCTAAGCTCATACTGTTGAAATTAAATGAAGAAGTGGTCTCTGATTGATGGCAATAACTTTGAGTCAGGAATGCTTGAATTTGTGTCAGGATTGCTTGACTTTGTGTCAGGATTGCTTGAATTTGTGTCAGGAAGGCTTGAAGTTGTGTCAGGATTGCTTGACTTTGTGTCAGGATTGCTTATAATTGTGTCAGGATTGCTTATAATTGTGTCAGGATTGCTTATAATTGTGTCAGGAAGGCTTGAAGTTGTGTCAGGATTGCTTATAATTGTGTCAGGATTGCTTATAATTGTGTCAGGAATGCTTGAAGTTGTATCAGGAATGCTTGAAGTTGAGTCAGGAAAGCTTGATTTTCTGTGTCAAAGATACTAAGTTTTGTGTCAGTGATTCTAAACTAGTGTCAGTGATGCTTAACCAGTGTCAGTGATGCTAAACTAGTGTCAGTGATGCTAAACCAGTGTCAGTGATGCTAAACAAGTGTCAGTGCTGCTAAACTAGTGTCAGTGCTGCTAAACTAGTGTCAGTGATGCTAAACCAGTGTCAGTGATGCTAAACCAGTGTCAGTGATGCTAAACCAGTGTCAGTGATGCTAAACCAGTGTCAGTGATGCTAAACCAGTGTCAGTGATGCTAAACAAGTGTCAGTGCTGCTAAACCAGTGTCAGTGATGCTAAAACAGTGTCAGTGATGCTAAACCAGTGTCATGGATGCTAAACCAGTGTCAGTGATGCTAAACTAGTGTCAGTGATGCTAAACTAGTGTCAGTGATGCTAAACAAGTGTCAGTGCTGCTAAACCAGTGTCAGTGATGCTAAACCAGTGTCAGTGATGCTAAACCAGTGTCAGGGATGCTAAACCAGTGTCAGTGATGCTAAACCAGTGTCAGTGATGCTAAACTAGTGTCAGTGATGCTAAACTAGTGTCAGTGATGCTAAACCAGTGTCAGTGATACTAAACAAGTGTCAGTGCTGCTAAACTAGTGTCAGTGATGCTAAACCAGTGTCAGGGATGCTAAACCAGTGTCAGTGATGCTAAACTAGTGTCAGTGATGCTAAACTAGTGTCAGTGATGCTAAACAAGTGTCAGTGCTGCTAAACCAGTGTCAGTGATGCTAAACCAGTGTCAGTGATGCTAAACCAGTGTCAGTGATGCTAAACCAGTGTCAGTGATGCTAAACAAGTGTCAGTGATGCTAAACCAGTGTCAGTGATGCTAAACCAGTGTCAGGGATGCTAAACCAGTGTCAGTGATGCTAAACCAGTGTCAGTGATGCTAAACTAGTGTCAGTGATGCTAAACTAGTGTCAGTGATGCTAAACCAGTGTCAGTGATGCTAAGCCAGTGTCAGTGATGCTAAGCCAGTGTCAGTTGTGCTAAACCAGTGTCAGTGATGCTAAACCAGTGTCAGTGATGCTAAACCAGTGTCAGTGATGCTAAACCAGTGTCAGTGATGCTAAACTAGTGTCAGTGATGCTAAACCAGTGTCAGTGATGCTAAACAAGTGTCAGTGCTGCTAAACTAGTGTCAGTGATGCTAAACAAGTGTCAGTTGTGCTAAACTAGTGTCAGTGATGCTAAACCAGTGTCAGTTGTGCTAAACTAGTGTCAGTGATGCTAAACCAGTGTCAGTGATGCTAAACTAGTGTCAGTGATGCTAAACCAGTGTCAGTGATGCTAAACCAGTGTCAGTGATGCTAAACCAGTGTCAGTGATGCTAAACCAGTGTCAGTGATGCTAAACAAGTGTCAGTTGTGCTAAACTAGTGTCAGTGATGCTAAACCAGTGTCAGTTGTGCTAAACTAGTGTCAGTGATGCTAAACCAGTGTCAGTGATGCTAAACTAGTGTCAGTGATGCTAAACCAGTGTCAGTTGTGCTAAACTAGTGTCAGTGATGCTAAACCAGTGTCAGTTGTGCTAAACTAGTGTCAGTGATGCTAAACTAGTGTCAGTTGTCAGTGACGCAGACTTTCTGTCAGAAACGTTGAACTTTTATGCCACGGATGCTATATACTTTGTTTATACGCTGACAAACTGCAGTGAGCAAGTGGTAATGAAAACAGTTTTGTGCACCGCAACTGGGACGGGACGAAAAAGGCTTGCAATAGATATTTGCGTATTAAAGCGGTTTTTCACTCTGCCAGCCATGCGGTTGCTTTCACATCAAAGTGTCTGGAAGGAACTTCAGGGAAGAGAGAGAGAGAGGTGGGCAATGGAGAAAGCGGAGATAGGGGAAGTGAAATGGATGCGCTGAAATGATTCCACAAGCGAGCGAGGCAGCACAAAAAGGAACCTCCCGACGCCACCTCCCCAAGCTTGGTATTCCTGTAGGAAAAACTGGCCGAGAAATGATGCAGCGCGTGGGGTACTATGCGGGAGGCTGCATGGGCGGTCAGGGGAGGATGATAGTGCCAGAGAGGATAAAGCATTTTCTCTGTATATCCTTCCCTCTACTTGCTTTTAGTGCAAATGAATGAAAGAGCGGCTATCAATATCCAGAGCTGCAGAGGGACATCAGTGCATTGTGATCGCTATAATAGTACGATTGATGAATATTTTATGAGTCATTGTGCAGCATGAACTGTGACCCAATCTTGAACTCTAGCGATGCAAGGTTGGGAGATGAAACTCGAGATCGGAATGAAAACAAAAATAAAGTTTTTTTACAGGCATTTTCTGCCCGAGCTTGTTAATGAGAATCGTAGTGAAGTCTACAGGCTGGCTAAATTACAAACTTTTTCAGACCGGTAAGGGGGTGTTTGGGCCCATTATCTGATGGGGCGTGAAGCTGAGCGGTTTTAAACTCCCCCCCCCCCAACCGCCAGGCGAACCGGCCCGAGTTTCTGTGTGCCGAAAAGAAGCCCGAAAAATGCCGAAAAAAAGTTTTCAACCCACCGAAAATTGGGCGGAGCCGGGGGGATTGCAGTTAAATACCTGCAGCCCATTGCTTCACCACTACCGAGGTTCAAGAGGGATTATAAATCCTCACTTCCTCTCCACCTTGCGCATTCTAAAAAATATAATCCGAACGTTTTTCACCTTTACCTTGGATACCTCGGGCCTCGGATACCCCCAAGCGATTAGATCTATTATACACTTAGTTAATAAAATAAGAAAATTGACTCAAGAGATTATCTAATTTAATGCCAACGGACAAAACTTCTCGTTGCTAACCGATTTGAAAAAAAGAGAGTGACCCAATCAATTTCTAATCACCGTAATCTGCTTGCGCGGCAGAAGATGACTTCACCTCGGCCTCTTGCCTTCCGATGGTTGACATGCAAAGCCTTTCAAAAACTGAAATGCTTCGCAAGCAGTTTCTGGCGCCTAAACTATAAAGCCAAGCAGCAGTGCATGTTTCGCTCGAACTCTGTCTACACTTCTATCCAATTAGTAAAATAGACAGGGCGCCATCTCAGTGCTCTGCGCACATCATCCTTGTCCTGCCTGACCTCCTCAAAACCAGCTGATGAGCCCCGCCATATGCCCTCTGCCTGTCTGTTGGCTCTGTTAGAGGTGCGAAAGTAGGGAGACACAAAATTAGGGAATTCCATTCAATAAAGCCGAGAGTTGAGCTGGATTGCGCAAGCTCAAGCAGAGGATGAGCTGCATAGGAAAAAGCCAGTTCATGTCTATCCTATCTGCATGCGCAAGCAGCGCTGCCTCAGGGGGTGGGGAGTTAGTAGACTCGGACTGCTCTGCCACAGCTTGGCCACATCCATCCAGTTGTTTTTCAACAATTGCTCAACCATAGGAAATGGGGTGCTAAACTGTAATGCCTTGCGGTCCTCGCACGCGCGAACTTGTTGCGCAATAGGGGGGTCAGCCTGCCCCGCCCATGCGATGAGCCGGAGAGGCTGAGAAACCTGCGACTGTGGCACGAGCCACCTTTGTTCGCAGGTGGGCGCAGAGCGGGTTGGGTGTAATGTGAAAGCTGGCGCTGATCAATAACTGATGCTTGCTCTGTGCGGTCTGTCACAAAAACATAATAAATCAGTCACTTTTCACCAGTCTCTCACTATCCAGTATGTCACTCTACAGTATCTTACTCTGAAGTATCTCACTTTGAAGCATCTCATTCTGAAGTATCTCACTCTGAAGTATCTCACTCTGAAGTATCTCACTCTGAAGTATCTCGCTCTGAAGTATCTCACTGCTACAGTATCTCACTCTCCAGTATCTCTCTCTCCAGCATCTCTCTCTCCAGCATCTCAATCTACAGTATCTTACTCTGAAGTATCTCACTCTCCAGTATGTCACTACAGTATCTCACTCTACAGTAACTCATTCTTCAGAATCTCACTCTCCAGTTTCTCACTCTCCAGTATGTCTCTCTACAGTATCACACTCTTAAGTATCTCGCTCTACAGTAACTCATTCTTCAGTATCTCACTCTCCAGTTTCTCACTCTCCAGTATGTCTCTCTACAGTATCACAGTCTGAAGTATCAATCCAGTGTAACAATACTTCCGTGAACATAATCAGAGCTATAGTAATATTACATTTTGCAAGAACGAGTTTCCTCAAACATGAAATTCACTCCAAATTTCTGCAACGGCCCTACCTGTCCTTGCCTACAGCAGAATCTCATGCATCCCCCAGACGATGCAGAATCTTTCACTTCCTCTCCCAGTGGTCTCCCAGCCCCAAACTCCCATAACATCCGCTGGGAACTGGCGCAGAAGGGCCGCTGGGGGTGAGGAAAGGGACAACTTCCCATATGCTTCAGTGGGGAGCGGCCCCTCCCACCGGACACAGGAGTCTCCCCAGTGGCCCAAGGACGGACACTTGCCATTCAAACAGGTTAATTGTCTCCAGCACCTTCCAGACGCTCGCACACGCTGCCCACGGAGGACTTGGTGGCCTCGCTCAGCTCGAAACAGCGGGGAAAATAAAATTTTTGTGCTGCTGATGAGGTGTGAAAAGTGAAGTGGATCGTGTTGGCTTGGTGCCATTTGGGACTCGGCCGGCACAACCATAATCTGTCTGCATAATTAATGAGCTGCTCCGCTTTGGTCCCCATTTCTCAGCCTCGGGTTTTTTCAATGCTTCTCGCTACCCCTCCCCCTCCTCTACTTTTACCTGCCAATTTCACTGGACTGGCCACTTTTGCTGAGTTACTTCTCTGGAGCGACACCTTTGAGACTGGGTGAGAAACAGATACAGTGTGGGTGAGGTAGGGAAACTGGTCTCGATTGAGAACGGTTCGGTTCGGAGTTCAAGCTGTCTCATCTTCAGGAGGTCTATATTCGCGCCCACGTATAACCCCCTAGGGTGTGCGTTTGTTCGAGAGCAGGAGCTATTTAGAGCTATTCGAAGGTCAGAAGTCGAACAGACTCAAATGACACGACAATGCCTCATCCGTGAAATTGCGGATTTTGGTTGTAAACAGCTCAGTTGAGGGGTTGTACCGTGTCTTGCTTTATTTATCTTGCTCATATCTCCGCCTACCGTTTGTAGATGGGACGAGACTGACATCCAATTCAGACCGGTCTATCCAACCAATTGAATTGCGCAATCAGACAGGGGCATCAAGTGGGCATCGCCCTCCAAAGTTGTAAAGATGAAAAACAGGTTTTTGTGAAGCTGAGCTCCCAGTTGAGTAAAGGCAGTTAGTAAGATGAATGCTGCAATTGTGCTTAAAGGGAAAGTTACTTACTAAATAGAAAAGAGAAACCTAGCATAATAGGCTGCTTGCCCGACCTTCCTGTCTGTCACGACGGGGTCACCTGATCAAAGACTAATCAAAAATTGGCACGCAGACACGCTGGTGCATCAGCTCACACTGGTGAAGGACTCACACTGTAGGCTTCGGGAGATCCCGTGACTGACAGGCCGCCAGACCAATGTCGCCATCTTGACCCGCCGCCGCCACCGCCACTGACGCCAGTGCCGCGCAGACTCACAACAATAGCCGCGCGGGGTGGGGGTGGCGGTGTACATGACAGGTCTGAGATCTTGCAGAAAGTAAGAGAGAATAGCAGCAGCACTGAATAATCATAAACCGCCCGACCCCCGCTGAGTTGATCGGTGCAGAACCCGGCAGTGACCACCCGTTATTGCAGTGCGAAGAGCAGCGCAAACACTGGCGAGAATCGGCCCCCTATATACGCTCCTAATGCAGTGCTGATGTTTCAATTTCCAGCTCTGAATAATAGTCGGGACTTCCCGCTGTGTCTTGTGTGTGAGGAGCCGCGCATTGTGTCCGTGCTTAATATTTACAGTCAATTATAAGCATTTATGTAACAATGCATGACTTGTACAGTGATAATTGAGTGCAGTGATATCCGTGTAGTATTGATTCACACTGCACCGTGTCTATGCGGGCCTTCTCCTCACAAGGTGGCAACATTGAGCGCATTTTAATTATCTATCTAATTGAATGCAAAATTTCATTGTCTGCGCATCGCGGATTCGGTCAGCGATAAGCTCTATGGAACTAAAAAGGGAATTAAGGCAGAGGGTTGCGTATGATCTTGTAAGGATTTATATTTCTACTAAGGAGGTCAATTTCGGGAGAATTCTAGTTTAATAAATCAATTAAAGCCAAGTAGGTGCATAGTGAGTTTCCTAATGTTACCATTTTGATTGGGAAAGATTTTTATGGAATTTATATGTACTCGTATGTCCAAGCTCATCTCAGTCTTATCGCTTAACGCAGCGTCTTTTAAGTGTCTGTAAGTGTCTGTGTCTATAAGTGTCTGTAAGTGTCTGTAAGTGTCTGTAAGCGTCTGTATGTGTCTGTAAGTGTCTGTAAGTGTCTGTAAGTGTCTGTGAGTATCTATAAGTATCTGTAAGTGTCTGTAAGTGTCTGTAAGTCTCTGTAAATGTCTGTAAGTGTCTATAAGTGTCTGCAAGTGTATGTTAGTGTCTGTAAGTGTCGGTAAGTGTCTGTAAGCGTCTGTAAGTGCCTGTAAGTATCTGTAAGTATCTGTAAGTGTCTGTAAGTGTCTGTAAGTCTCTGTAAATGTCTGTAAGTGTCTATAAGTGTCTGTAAGTGTCTGTAAGTATCTGTAAGTGTCTGTTAGTGTCTGTAAGTTAATTTTAAGTATCTGTAAGTTACCGCAAGCGTCTGTAAGCATCTGTAAGTGTCTGTAAGTGTCTGTAAGCGTCTGTAAGTGTCTGTAAGTGTCTGTAAGTGTCTATAAGTATCCGTAAGTGTCTGTAAGTGTCTGTAAACGCTTGTAAGCGTCTGTACACGCCTGTAAGCATCTTCAAGTGTTTATAAGTGTCTGTAAGTTTCTATAAATGTCCGTAAGTGTCTGTAAGCATCTGTACACGTCTGTAAGCATATGTCTACAGCGTCTATAAGTGTCTGTAAGTGTCTGTAAGGGTCTGCAAGTTGAAAGCCTGTAAGTATTCTTAAATTTCCTAAGGTATCTGTAGTGTAAATATCTGTGTCCGAACATTAGGGTAAGTCCTTGTAAAAATGTCTGTATCTATATGTCTGCAAGTCTGTCAGAAAATTACCGTACATCTATCTGAAAGCAGAGTCTTTATTAGCTTCGCAAATCAGCAGTTAAATTCGACTCATTTGACAGCTCAAGTTTAATCGCATTAGATAAATGAGAATCATCCCTCAACCTCCCCAACCGGGATCTATAATTCTTTGCGTTGGCAACTAGCAGTCAACTCGGACACACAATGGGGCACGCACACACCTTTGCACACACCTGAACATCAGCAAACGGATGCGAAGCCCCTCCCTCAGTGACCCGCCTACCCCTGGGACAGAATTTTTTGAAACCGGCAAAAGACAACAGAAAGAGTTGAGTGGACGGACAGGACAGACCCATCTATACACTTCCTCATTCGATTTCAGACAGAAACACATGAGAGACAGATAGAGGTAGGAAAACTTACTTCTATTACGTAATCAAGTCAGCAACTGACATCATCGGTTGGAATGATTCTGGACAGTTTCTCTCTCTCTCTCTGACTACCCATCGCTGCCCGGCTGAAACAGGCGACAGAGATGACCTTACCTGGATGAGGCAGACGGAATTAGTTATGAAGGATCTTTCTAGGCTGGCTGTTGTTTCTGCTGCTGATGGTCAGTGCGGATAAATCGTTGAAAACTGAGTCAGCTGCGCCAGAGTATCGCGGATGGGGCAAAAAGCAGCCCCAGACAGACAGATGAGCACTGTCTTATTAGTCTCGAGCAGGTACAGATAGAACACGCCACACTTTGAACTGAACTGATTTCAACCAGATGAGTAAGATGCGTGTGCTCATAAATGTACGATTTTACCCCGCCTATAGGCATTGTTGAGCAACTGGCGAGATTGGGCTAGCTATCTGTTTGCGGGGTAGGTGAGTTATCTGTGTGTTGACGCAACGTGTGTCTCTGTGTTCGATCCGATCACCGCCTGCAAGAGACAATGCGAGAAAAATGACGCAATGGCTGGCGACCACGCAGTAAACCCCACCCCGCGAGGCCAGGCTTTGAGTACAAGAGCGCAGGTAAATGATTTTTAGTATTATTTTGCAGTATATATTTTTCTGGTTACGATTTACTACCTGGAGTATGAGCGTAAATATATAATGAATTTTTGCTTTGTACTTTTTTGGCTCATTCGATGGCGACCTTGGACGAGCCTTTAGAACTTCTCATTTTCATCTCGCTAATTTTCTTTAATTCCTCCTACAGGGACTTCTGCCGCCATTCTCTCAGACATTCCGAGGATTTTATCCCTATCCTTCAGCCCTTCAGGGAGCTTCTACCCCAATCCTTCAGCCCTTCAGGGAGCTTCTACCCCAATCCTTCAGCCCTTCAGGGGCGTCCACCCCAATCCTTCAGCCCTTCAGGGGCGTCCACCCCAATCCTTCAGCCCTTCAGGGGTGTCTACCTAAATCCTTCAACCAGTCAGGGTGTCTACCCCAATCCTTCAGCCCTTCAGGGGCGTCCACCTCAATCCTTCAGCCCTTCAGGGGTGTCTACCTAAATCCTTCAACCATTCAGGGCGTCTACCCCAATCCTTTAGCCCTTCAGGGGCGTCCACCCCAATCCTTCAGCCCTTCAGGGGTGTCTACCTAAATCCTTCAACCATTCAGGGCGTCTACCCCAATCCTTTAGCCCTTCAGGGCGTCTCCCCAATCCTTTAGCCCTTCAGGGCGTCTACCCCAATCCTTTAGCCCTTCAGGGCGTCTCCCCAATCCTTTAGCCCTTCAGGGCGTCTCCCCAATCCTTTAGCCCTTCAGGGCGTCTACCCCAATCCTTTAGCCCTTCAGGGGTGTCTACCTAAATCCTTCAACCATTCAGGGTGTCTACCCCAATCCTTCAGCCCTTCAGGGGCGTCCACCTCAATCCTTCAGCCCTTCAGGGGTGTCTACCTAAATCCTTCAACCATTCAGGGTGTCTACCCCAATCCTTTAGCCCTTCAGGGGCGTCCACCCCAATCCTTCAGCCCTTCAGGGGTGTCTACCTAAATCCTTCAACCATTCAGGGCGTCTACCCCAATCCTTTAGCCCTTCAGGGCGTCTCCCCAATCCTTTAGCCCTTCAGGGCGTCTACCCCAATCCTTTAGCCCTTCAGGGCGTCTCCCCAATCCTTTAGCCCTTCAGGGCGTCTCCCCAATCCTTTAGCCCTTCAGGGCGTCTACCCCAATCCTTTAGCCCTTCAGGGTGTCTACCTAAATCCTTCAACCATTCAGGGTGTCTACCCCAATCCTTCAGCCCTTCAGGGGCGTCCACCTCAATCCTTCAGCCCTTCAGGGGTGTCTACCTAAATCCTCCAACCATTCAGGGGCGTCCACCCCAATCCTTCAGCCCTTCAGGGGTGTCTACCTAAATCCTTCAACCAGTCAGGGTGTCTACCCCAATCCTTCAGCCCTTCAGGGGCGTCCACCTCAATCCTTCAGCCCTTCAGGGGTGTCTACCTAAATCCTTCAACCAGTCAGGGTGTCTACCCCAATCCTTCAGCCCATCAAGGGCGTCCACCTCAATCCTTCAGCCCTTCAGGGGTGTCTACCTAAATCCTTCAACCAGTCAGGGCGTCTACCCCAATCCTTTAGCCCTTCAGGGGTGTCTACCTAAATCCTTCAACCATTCAGGGCGTCTACCCCAATCCTTTAGCCCTTCAGGGCGTCTACCCCAATCCTTTAGCCCTTCAGGGGTGTCTACCTAAATCCTTCAACCAGTCAGGGTGTCTACCCCAATCCTTCAGCCCTTCAGGGGCGTCCACCTCAATCCTTCAGCCCTTCAGGGGTGTCTACCTAAATCCTTCAACCATTCAGGGCGTCTACCCCAATCCTTTAGCCTTTCAGGGCGTCTACCCCAATCCTTTAGCCCTTCAGGGGTGTCTACCTAAATCCTTCAACCAGTCAGGGTGTCTACCCCAATCCTTCAGCCCTTCAGGGGCGTCCACCCCAATCCTTCAGCCCTTCAGGGGTGTCTACCTAAATCCTTCAACCAGTCAGGGTGTCTACCCCAATCCTTCAGCCCTTCAGGGGCGTCCACCTCAATCCTTCAGCCCTTCAGGGGTGTCTACCTAAATCCTTCAACCATTCAGGGCGTCTACCCCAATCCTTTAGCCCTTCAGGGCGTCTACCCCAATCCTTTAGCCCTTCAGGGGTGTCTACCTAAATCCTTCAACCAGTCAGGGTGTCTACCCCAATCCTTCAGCCCTTCAGGGGCGTCCACCTCAATCCTTCAGCCCTTCAGGGGTGTCTACCTAAATCCTTCAACCAGTCAGGGTGTCTACCCCAATCCTTCAGCCCTTCAGGGGCGTCCACCCCAATCCTTCAGCCCTTCAGGGGTGTCTACCTAAATCCTTCAACCATTCAGGGCGTCTACCCCAATCCTTTAGCCCTTCAGGGGCGTCTACCTAAATCCTCCAACCATTCAGGGGCGTCCACCCCAATCCTTCAGCCCTTCAGGGGTGTCTACCTAAATCCTTCAACCAGTCAGGGTGTCTACCCCAATCCTTCAGCCCTTCAGGGGCGTCCACCTCAATCCTTCAGCCCTTCAGGGGTGTCTACCTAAATCCTTCAACCAGTCAGGGTGTCTACCCCAATCCTTCAGCCCTTCAGGGGCGTCCACCTCAATCCTTCAGCCCTTCAGGGGTGTCTACCTAAATCCTTCAACCAGTCAGGGCGTCTACCCCAATCCTTTAGCCCTTCAGGGGTGTCTACCTAAATCCTTCAACCATTCAGGGCGTCTACCCCAATCCTTTAGCCCTTCAGAGCGTCTACCCCAATCCTTTAGCCCTTCAGGGGTGTCTACCTAAATCCTTCAACCAGTCAGGGTGTCTACCCCAATCCTTCAGCCCTTCAGGGGCGTCCACCTCAATCCTTCAGCCCTTCAGGGGTGTCTACCTAAATCCTTCAACCATTCAGGGCGTCTACCCCAATCCTTTAGCCTTTCAGGGCGTCTACCCCAATCCTTTAGCCCTTCAGGGGTGTCTACCTAAATCCTTCAACCAGTCAGGGTGTCTACCCCAATCCTTCAGCCCTTCAGGGGCGTCCACCCCAATCCTTCAGCCCTTCAGGGGTGTCTACCTAAATCCTTCAACCAGTCAGGGTGTCTACCCCAATCCTTCAGCCCTTCAGGGGCGTCCACCTCAATCCTTCAGCCCTTCAGGGGTGTCTACCTAAATCCTTCAACCATTCAGGGCGTCTACCCCAATCCTTTAGCCCTTCAGGGCGTCTACCCCAATCCTTTAGCCCTTCAGGGGTGTCTACCTAAATCCTTCAACCAGTCAGGGTGTCTACCCCAATCCTTCAGCCCTTCAGGGGCGTCCACCTCAATCCTTCAGCCCTTCAGGGGTGTCTACCTAAATCCTTCAACCAGTCAGGGTGTCTACCCCAATCCTTCAGCCCTTCAGGGGCGTCCACCCCAATCCTTCAGCCCTTCAGGGGTGTCTACCTAAATCCTTCAACCATTCAGGGCGTCTACCCCAATCCTTTAGCCCTTCAGGGGCGTCTACCTAAATCCTTCAACCATTCAGGGCGTCTCCCCAATCCTTTAGCCCTTCAGGGCGTCTACCCCAATCCTTTAGCCCTTCAGGGCGTCTCCCCAATCCTTTAGCCCTTCAGGGCGTCCACCCCAATCCTTCAGCCCTTCAGGGGCGTCCACCCCAATCCTTCAGCCCTTCAGGGGTGTCTACCTAAATCCTTCAACCAGTCAGGGTGTCTACCCCAATCCTTCAGCCCTTCAGGGGCGTCCACCTCAATTCTTCAGCCCTTCAGGGGTGTCTACCTAAATCCTTCAACCATTCAGGGCGTCTACCCCAATCCTTTAGCCCTTCAGGGGCGTCTACCTAAATCCTTTAGCCCTTCAGGGGCGTCTACCTAAATCCTTCAGCCCTTCAGGGGTGTCTACCTAAATCCTTCAACCATTCAGGGCGTCTACCCCAATCCTTTAGCCCTTCAGGGCGTCTCCCCAATCCTTTAGCCCTTCAGGGCGTCTACCCCAATCCTTTAGCCCTTCAGGGCGTCTACCCCAATCCTTTAGCCCTTCAGGGGTGTCTACCTAAATCCTTCAACCAGTCAGGGTGTCTACCCCAATCTTTCAGCCCTTCAGGGGCGTCCACCTCAATCCTTCAGCCCTTCAGGGGTGTCTACCTAAATCCTTCAACCATTCAGGGCGTCTACCCCAATCCTTTAGCCCTTCAGGGCGTCTACCCCAATCCTTCAGCCCTTCAGGCAGCGTCTTCCTCAACCGCAAAGGCGCTGGGCCAGTCAGGGAGGTCCGACGGCCTTCCTGCAGCGTGATGATCCCCGTGAGGAAAGAAATTACTCGACTGGCTGCCCGGAGGAACCTGACAACCCGCGAGATATGTTCCCGGGTTTTCAGACCTCATTCAAGGATGGGTTTGGCCCGAGGTGGTGCAGATGATCCACGGACTTTCCATGGACTTTCCATGGAGGAAGCAGTGTGTCGCGTAACGCCCGTGGCCCTGATCTCTTTTCTGCTGAGATTCAACAAGGCATCCTGGAACCGCCTGGAGGGATGCGGAAGTGCCAATGCGGATTCGCGGCCCTCCAGACGCTCCTACCCCTTTATTCCGTCAGAGACGGCCAGACAGTGGCATAACCTTTTAAGTGCAACAAAATGCAAATGAAAAAACTTTAGACTCCATGCAGTAACAACAGTACAGAATACAATTCAAAGTGCTCCGGCTGCAGGTCCTCTACAACACCAATCTAAATAGCTCATTAGGATTCAATTGTTAAAGCACCTGTGAAAACAAGCGTGAAATTTGTGCTCAACTCTGCACACAAAAGACCCCCGGCTCTGGCCCACTGCGAACAGAGGAAGCGCCAGGCGCCAAAACGACTCAGCGGGCAAATGCATTAACAAATCTGCGGCGACAGGGTGGCAACAAGGATGTGGTAGGAAGAGGCTGGCTATTTTAGGACCGACCCGTTTAGCTGCGCTGCATCAGGATTCTGTCAGCCCCAGTCTGCGGAGCTGATGAAGGGTGGGACCAGGCTGCGGATTTCCGCGCTCCGCTCTGAGTCGCGCACGCAACTTGCAAAGCTCCAGCGACCGATCTCAACAAAGCCGAAAATTAGCCGTGAAAATTGGTATTAGTTTAATGGCAAATTTAATCAGCTCTTCTCAGGAGTAAGTAAGTACGTAATTTACTTAGTTAGTTAGTTAGTTAGTTAGTTAGTTAGTTAGTTAGTTAGTTAGTTAGTTAGTTAGTTAGTTAGTTAGTTAGTTAGTTAGTTAGTTAGTTAGTTAGTTAGTTAGTTAGTTAGTTAGTTAGTTAGTTAGTTAGTTAGTTAGTTAGTTAGTTAGTTAGTTAGTTAGTTAGTTAGTTAGTTAGTTAGTTAGTTAGTTAGTTAGTTAGTTAGTTAGTTAGTTAGTTAGTTAGTTAGTTAGTTAGTTAGTTAGTTAGTTAGTTAGTTAGTTAGTTAGTTAGTTAGTTAGTTAGTTAGTTAGTTAGTTAGTTAGTTAGTTAGTTAGTTAGTTAGTTAGTTAGTTAGTTAGTTAGTTAGTTAGTTAGTTAGTTAGTTAGTTAGTTAGTTAGTTAGTTAGTTAGTTAGTTAGTTAGTTAGTTAGTTAGTTAGTTAGTTAGTTAGTTAGTTAGTTAGTTAGTTAGTTAGTTAGTTAGTTAGTTAGTTAGTTAGTTAGTTAGTTAGTTAGTTAGTTAGTTAGTTAGTTAGTTAGTTAGTTAGTTAGTTAGTTAGTTAGTTAGTTAGTTAGTTAGTTAGTTAGTTAGTTAGTTAGTTAGTTAGTTAGTTAGTTAGTTAGTTAGTTAGTTAGTTAGTTAGTTAGTTAGTTAGTTAGTTAGTTAGTTAGTTAGTTAGTTAGTTAGTTAGTTAGTTAGTTAGTTAGTTAGTTAGTTAGTTAGTTAGTTAGTTAGTTAGTTAGTTAGTTAGTTAGTTAGTTAGTTAGTTAGTTAGTTAGTTAGTTAGTTAGTTAGTTAGTGAGTGAGTTAGTTAGTTAAATAAGTCACCAAATCAATGACGAAAATTCCAATAAAATATGCATATGCATAATTGGAGGCCTGGATTGGAAGATGCAGCTTAGAATTTCCGATCAATAGTAGCTTCAGTGGCCGTGTGACACCGGAGACGCGCGGAGTGGGATCTCTCTGTCTCAACCGAGCCTCAAAACGGTGGCTACTCAAGCAGTTCTCCAACCGTAGCTATCTATCCCCACAACCGTGAGGATAAATTAAGAATCTGTTTGGCGGTCAAGAAAAGAACAGAAAGTCGGGAGGGCTTACGAATCTCTACGCGCAAACTTTTCTTGGCCGCTTAATTTCTGCAATTCTCTAAGCTGTGGGAGGGTAGGCCAGAGTTTTGAGAAGTTGAGTGGCGTGTTTCTGCTTGGAATTGAAGCTGCTCAAATCCTCCCAGTGCATGGGAACTGGCTGGGGAGCAATCGCCCAGCAGAGCCCAGGGGGATCAGCTGAGCTCATTCATCTGGTATCCATGCTGGAATGAGTTGCAGGGAAACAACTGGACTGTCTAATCTCTGAAAACGCTGGCCTTGCTGCATCTGGGGTCGGAGGAGCTCAGACTACCGTGGAAAAATGTCAGTATTTTTTGCTGCAACTTCTCGCAGCTTAAAGAGCGTCTCAGCAGCAGCTTTCAATGCCTTCCTTGGCGGCTGACTTTCACTCTCAGAGCAGATGACTGACAGCTGTGCTGTTTCTTGCGCGTTGCTTTTTTTCTCACTTGACACCTGCTTTTACAACAGGTAGTTTACCTGGATGGTGAGGTGACGTGTGGCGTGATGTTAAGCTGCTTAAAACAAAACAAGTTTTGCCTTATGATTTTTATTCTGAGCACAACACCTATAACTGCTGCTAAATTCATTAGCACCTTTTTTAGGAAAATGTAGCGGGTGAGGATTATAAGTTGATCCTGAAGGCGTCGGAGGTCACACAGCGAGAAGTTCTTCACCCACCCCTCACCGTATCTGCCGTGTGTTTTCCTTATCTTTTACTTTTAGCCAGGCTTTAGCATTATCGGGCCATGTAAGTTGTGGAAAAGCCGAGATGGAGGAGAGACCTCGAGGTCAACTCTCGCCTGAGACTGGGATGTGAGCAGGCCGCCAAGCTCGAGGCTGAGCAGGCGAAAAATATGACAAAGTGGCTCCGATGTGTGTTTGACTTGCGGCAGACTGAGCACACAGATTAGAGCGGAGTGTGGGGTTAGGGGGGAGAGAGAGTTTGGCAGCAAAGGTTCGAAAATCTGAGGAGCTGGGAGGGAAAGTGCGCAGCGGCGGTGGCAGCGGCATCTGGTTGAGGTCCGGTCCGGACTAAACAGACAGAGATTGATTCTGATCAAAGTCAATTTATCCCGCTAGGCCTGGGACTGCTCAGGTCTCTTCGCTGCCAGTTAGTCGACTGGGGTCCTCTCAATCTTCTTGCCCTCCCTGGCATGCTCTGGAATACACAGCCTGAGACACAGCTTAGTGCTTAAGGCGAAACCAATTCCTTGCTGGCAATATCATGCTCAGTTCGTGTGTTCGAAACGTAGCCAGCTCACTACTAATAATAAATCTGGAATTATTATTTAAACCAACCAATTAAATTTCATCCTGAACTGTGCCCAGAACTGCATAAATATCGAGTTCGAAATCTGTTTTACAGACATTTTTGCTGCCTTTTTGATTTCCCTTTCTCTCATTTGATAGGGTTATCGAATTTCAAATTTGTGGGCGTATAGCTTTGAGTTATTTAGTGCGTTCTAATGAGGACTGAGTACTGAGCACTAAATACTGAGAACTGCTGACCAACAATAGAGCACTGAGAACTAAGCACTGAGTAGCACTGAGTAACTGACCACTGAGTATGAGAACTGAGTACTGAGCACTGAGTACTGAGAACTGAGAACTGAGTTAGTGAGCACTGAGTATTGAGCACTGAGCACTGAGAACTGAGTTAGTGAGCACTGAGTATTGAGCACTGAGCACTGAGTACTGAGAACTGAGTTAGTGAGCACTGAGTATTGAGCACTGAGCACTGAGAACTGAGTTAGTGAGCACTGAGTATTGAGCACTGAGCACTGAGTACTGAGAACTGAGTTAGTGAGCACTGAGTATTGAGCACTGAGTACTGAGTACTGAGTACTGAGTTAGTGAGTACTGAGTATTGAGAACTGAGTTAGTGAGCACTGGGTATTGAGCACTGAGTACTGAGAACTGAGTTAGTGAGCACTGGGTATTGAGCACTGGGTATTGAGCACTGAGTACTGAGTACTGAGTACTGAGTTAGTGAGCACTGAGTATTGAGCACTGAGTACTGAGAACTGAGTTAGTGAGCACTGGGTATTGAGCACTGAGTACTGAGAACTGAGTTAGTGAGCACTGAGTACTGAGCACTGAGTATTGAGCACTGAGAGCTAAAAACTGAGAGCAAAATTCTGAGCAATAGCATAACAGAGAAGCGAGCACCAAACAATGAGCATTGAGCACCGATGCTGCGAATGCAGCAGAGAAGTGAAAACTTATTTATGATTTCTTCATGCTTATCTAGCACAGCAGCTTGGATAAAAATGACAGTGGAACAGGAACCACATTCTGCTTCAATGCAGACTAGCATGTCAATGCCATTCACAGTACGGGGGGGAGGGAACTCAGCATCCATGCGTGTCTGAGCTCAGCGCAGCATTGCGTGAATTGTAGCCAACGTGTTAATACAGACACCTGTGCTACTCGTACTTTCTTGTAGAATTGGATGTCATATGGGAGGGAGCTGTTGCCAAGCCGGGGGAGGGGGCCGATCCAAAATTGAAAAGTGCACCTGTCAGATGAGTTGCATTGTTTGCACAGACACGATGCAGCAGAAGTTAAGGAAATGATATCGAATTTTTGTGGCCCAGTACACTACTGAATTCTCTGAAAGCGGCCCAGGCTCGATTCCAAGTGCAGTCACATTAATTTGTGGCTAAATTGGAATCTCGGCTTGGCTCTGCTCGTGCAATTAACGCCCTTCAGGGCCAACTCCCACAGCACAGTGAAGTGTACATGCCTTAGGCATTAGGGATAAACAGATAAAGTTAGGGACGCTGTACGAGCCCACCCCTGTATGAGTGTGTGTGCTTATGACTGCGTACGTATACCATTGGGTCCTCAGGTAAACCTTTCCCGGTCTTTAAAGTCCTCAAAGCTCTAATGCCTTCTCTACACCTTCACCTGTCCCTAATGCCTTCTCTACACCTTCACCTGTCCCTAATGCCTTCTCTACACCTTCACCTGTCCCTAATGCCTTCTCTACACCTTCACCTGTCCCTAATGCCTTCTCTACACCTTCACCTGTCCCTAATGCCTTCTCTACACCTTCACCTGTCCCTAATGTCCTCATCACACCTTCACCTGTCCCTAATGCCTTCTCTACACCTTCACCTGTCCCTAATGTCCTCATCACACCTTCACCTGTCCCTAATGCCTTCTCTACACCTTCACCTGTCCCTAATGCCTTCTCTACACCTTCACCTGTCCCTAATGCCTTCTCTACACCTTCACCTGTCCCTAATGTCCTCATCACACCTTCACCTGTCCCTAATGCCTTCTCTACACCTTCACCTGTCCCTAATGTCC
>NIVC01001912.1:0-162500 GCA_002269645.1 Macrostomum lignano | reverse complement strand
TAATTCCACTTCCTTACCTTTCATTTTGCTTCTTGATCAACAGCGAGATATGACGAATCAGAAATGAGAAACTATAACCGCTACTACAAAGGCGAATCATCAGTGTACTATTGGGTGTTTCGCAGTTTCCTAGAAATGCTTGTTCACGCTGGGCCGGGCCATTTGAGGAGAGGGGGAGAGAGGAAGAGGTCAGCAACGAAACCCGACACGGAGCAGAGACCGTCCATCCGTTCGTTCATCCATTCATTAGCATTAAAAACTGACTGAGTGTCATATTTTATAATTTCAGTTTTAAATTTTACTTTTGTCCGGCTAGAAAATATACTGATGGGGCTAAGTGCGGAACCATGTATGTGGAAACTTCTCCAGTGTAGCGTCTTCTGGGCTAAACTTGCCACCCTAAGGGCCCTCATTTTGCAAAAGCTATGGAAAAATTAATCTGTCAAAAGCTGGACAACTGGGCACGCCTTAAGTACATCATCAATTCCCTTTTGCTCAGTCCATTTAACCCACAAGCCTATTTCCGTTTGTTATAACTGAACGAACTGTTCTAGCTGGTAGGTAGCTCGTAGTGCTGCACTGAAGTTCAAGCCGTGCCTCCAGCTATGCGTGCCTGAAAGACACTATTGTTTTCCATATCAGAACGACCCTTTTTCCACCCCTGGGGACTCTTCCCCAACTTGGGGAAGCTGGTACCCGTATATCTGACTCTTTCTCCTGGCCTGCTGTCTTCATCACTTTGTTTTCTTCTATTAGTTTTGACCTTTTTTACAGCGGCGATCTGTTCGAACAATCGCAATGTCTTCGACTGCTGATCTCTGATAAGTTATTTTGTTACCTGGCGCGCAGTTCTACATTAACATAAAGGATAGCGAAATTGTTAAACAGCTTTACAAAACTGCATTGGAAAGGGAAGAAGAGTGCCTCTGTAGGTCATGGAGAAGATTGCCACTGTAGATCATAGAGAAGATTGCTTCTGTAGGTCACGGAGAAGTTTGCTTCTGTAGGTCATGGAGAAGTTTGCCACTGTAGATCATGGAGAAGTTTGCTTCTGTAGGTCATGGAGAAGTTTGCCACTGTAGATCATGGAGAAGATTGCTTCTGTAGGTCATGGAGAAGTTTGCCACTGTAGATCATGGAGAAGTTTGCTTCTGTAGGTCATGGAGAAGTTTGCTTCTGTAGGTCATGGAGAAGTTTGCCACTGTAGATCATGGAGAAGATTGCTTCTGTAGGTCACGGAGAAGTTTGCCACTGTAGATCATGGAGAAGTTTGCTTCTGTAGGTCATGGAGAAGTTTGCTTCTGTAGGTCATGGAGAAGTTTGCTTCTGTAGGTCATGGAGAAGTTTGCTTCTGTAGGTCATGGAGAAGTTTGCTTCTGTAGGTCATGGAGAAGTTTGCTTCTGTAGGTCATGGAGAAGTTTGCTTCTGTAGGTCATGGAGAAGTTTGCCACTGTAGATCAAGGAGAAGATTGCTTCTGTAGGTCATGGAGAAGTTTGCCACTGTAGATCAAGGAGAAGATTGCTTCTGTAGGTCATGGAGAAGTTTGCTTCTGTAGGTCATGGAGAAGTTTGCTTCTGTAGGTCATGGAGAAGTTTGCCACTGTAGATCAAGGAGAAGATTGCTTCTGTAGGTCATGGAGAAGTTTGCTTCAGTAGGTCATGGAGAAGTTTGCCACTGTAGGTCATGGAGAAGTTTGCTTCTGTAGGTCATGGAGAAGTTTGCCACTGTAGATCAAGGAGAAGATTGCTTCTGTAGGTCGTGGAGAAGTTTGCCACTGTAGATCAAGGAGAAGATTGCTTCTGTAGGTCATGGAGAAGTTTGCCACTGTAGATCAAGGAGAAGTTTACCACTGTAGATCATGGAGAAGATTGCTTCTGTAGATCATGGAGAAGATTGCTTCTGTAGGTCATGGAGAAGTTTGCTTCTGTAGGTCATGGAGAAGTTTGCTTCTGTAGGTCATGGAGAAGTTTGCCACTGTAGATCAAGGAGAAGTTTGCCACTGTAGATCATGGAGAAGATTGCTTCTGTAGGTCATGGAGAAGTTTGCTTCTGTAGGTCATGGAGAAGTTTGCCACTGTAGATCAAGGAGAAGATTGCTTTTGTAGGTCATGGAGAAGATTGCTTCTGTAGGTCATGGAGAAGTTTGCCACTGTAGATCAAGGAGAAGTTTACCACTGTAGATCATGGAGAAGATTGCTTCTGTAGGTCATGGAGAAGTTTGCCACTGTAGGTCATGGAGAAGTTTGCCACTGTAGATCATGGAGAATATTGCTTCTGTAGGTCATGGAGAAGTTTGCCACTGTAGGTCATGGAGAAGTTTGCCACTGTAGGTCATGGAGAAGTTTGCCACTGTAGGTCATGGAGAAGTTTGCTTCTGTAGTCATGGAGAAGTTTGCCACTGTAGGTCATGAAAAAGATCGCCACTGTAGGTCATGAAAAAGATTGCCATTATAGGTCACGGAGAAGATTACCACTAAGGGTCACGAAAAAGACACTGTCTGACCCTCTGACCCTCTGACTTAACAGGTCAATCAAGTCGCCAGGGTTGCCCAGATTTCTGATGACGTCAGTCATGTCAGCTCGCCAGTTACCAGTAGCTTATGCAGGGACAAAATAGCCATTTAAGCGGGGGGGAGGACCTGAGCCTCTAACGAAGCAGGCTGAAGTCTGTATTATAGCTACTAAATATAATACAAATATATTGAATCAAGTCTCAACGGGGTGAGTCAGTGTCTGCGTCCTCTGTATATAGTGGTCTGTCGAATGCTGCTCTGGATGCTCAAGTAGGGAGAATCTGGACGAGCTCAGCCAGTCAACCGTGAGTCAATTAACCGTCACATGCAGAAGACACTGCGGGCGGCAGTCTCGCCCCTCAAGCCCGTGCAGTTTGAGTTCGCCATCAGAGGAGCATGCTCAAAAATATGGGAGCCATCACTGGCACTGCTCATGATGCATTGGGTGTTGGAGAGTGAGAGAGACGAGGCGAGAGAGAAATTGTGGCAGTGGCATTTCATCAAAGTATAGATTTGATGCAGGCATAAAAATGTTTTTTTTCATCCCAGCAAGGCAGTTACGCAACACTTCTATATGGAGGACGAGTTGGGGCTGTTGCTGCACAATTGGATTATGCAAAAACTCCAGTGCCAGGGGCCGCTCAGGGTTAGAAAGTCGCGTATATCGAGTACAGAGAGTTTCAGGTCAGCGACTTAACAGCGCATTTTGCTTTTAATTTAAAAGCCACAAAATTCACATCAGAAAGAATAATTTAAACATTTTATCTATATTGTATATTTTCTGTAGGACTGAAAAGTCCATATCGAGACATGCAGCGCTTTCTTTGAATGGCAGTCCAGCCCATCCCACTCCGAACAGGAATCAATATTGGACGCAGCGGTCGATGCCTTTTACACTTGCAAAATGCCAACCCCCTTAGCAACCAGCAGCATCCGACACTTACCGGCTCCGTTTGCACCTCTTATTCAGAGAAGGAAGGAATGGAGGTGGCGGATCGCTATTTATCGACGCGGAAGAGGCAGACAGGCAGGCAGAGATGGACTCAAATTCTGCCCCCGCCAGCCCAATGCCACTTGAGTCCGCGATTTCTTATTTCGAAACTTGACACAGATCCTACAGCTGCAGATTGCTTTGCGTGTGAATTTTTTTTAATTAGCTCAACCATTGTAGAGAGCTGGTAGCTGTAGTGTTTTTGGCGACCCCGATATCTGACTGCCCGTATTGCCCCATCACACTCCAATAGGCGCTCCGTCACTCTCAAATCGGCGCTCCGTCACTCTCAAATCGGCGCTCCTTCACTCTCAATTCGGCGCTCCGTCACACTTAAATCGGCGCCCATCACACTCAATTCGGCGCTCCGTCGCACTCAAATCGGCGCCCATCACACTCAATTCGGCGCTCCGTCACACTCAAATCGGCGCTCCAGCACTCAAATCGGCGCCCCGTCACTCTCAATTCGGCCCTCTGTCCCTCTCAAATCGGCGCTCCGTCACTCTCAGATCGGCCCTCTGTCCCTCTCAAATCGGCCCTCTGTCCCTCTCAAATCGGCGTTCCGTCACTCTCAGATCAGCCCTCTGTCCCTCTCAAATCGGCCCTCTGTCCCTCTCAAATCGGCACTCCGTCACTCTCAAATCGGCCCTCTGTCCCTCTCAAATCGGCGCTCCGTCACTCTCAGATCGGCCCTCTGTCCCTCTCAAATCGGCCCTCTGTCCCTCTCAAATCGGCGTTCCGTCACTCTCAGATCGGCCCTCTGTCCCTCTCAAATCGGCACTCCGTCACTCTCAAATCGGCCCTCTGTCCCTCTCAAATCGGCACTCCGTCACTCTCAAATCGGCCCTCTGTCCCTCTCAAATCGGCACTCCGTCACTCTCAAATCGGCCCTCTGTCCCTCTCAAATCGGCACTCCGTCACTCTCAAATCGGCACTCCGTCACTCTCAAATCGGCACTCCGTCACTCTCAGATCGGCCCTCTGTCCCTCTCAAATCGGCGTTCCGTCACTCTCAGATCGGCCCTCTGTCCCTCTCAAATCGGCGTTCCGTCACTCTCAGATCGGCCCTCTGTCCCTCTCAAATCGGCGTTCCGTCACTCTCAGATCGGCCCTCTGTCCCTCTCAAATCGGCACTCCGTCACTCTCAAATCGGCCCTCTGTCCCTCTCAGATCGGCGCTCCAGCACTCTCAATTCGGCGCTCTGTCACTCTCGATTTGGTGCCCATCACACTCAAATCGGCGCTCCAGCACTCTCAATTCGGCGCTCTGTCACTCTCAAATCGGCCCTCTGTCCCTCTCAAATCGGCACTCCGTCACTCTCAATTCGGCGCTCTGTCACTCTCGATTTGGTGCCCATCACACTCAAATCGGCGCCGCTTTCGCTCAAATTACTTAGTCAGATGTACAGTTTGAGCTACAATGCATAGTTAATGCCTTGCTTAGAGACACAATAGACCAGAAAAAAGCTATTTATACAACTCCAGACGTCAGTGTGCCAGCCCGTCAGCTCTAAGTTACCTATGTATTTTATCAATACCAAAGCATGCAGTTTCCTTTTGCGGAACGAATGCAGCTCAGATAAAGGTTTAGTTTAGCCTATTATTCAGTTAGACCAAGCCTCAGACTCGGAGCGAATCCAGTACCTAATGAGATAATCAGATCAGGAAGAGATTCGAGGAAGTCTTGCAGTGCTATCAGATAGCCTATTGTATATGAGATAGCTGGGGATAATGCTGCTGTAGCAGACAAGGTCAGCGTTCGTACAAAAGGTTTTTAGCATAGAGGAATGAATGACACTTTACAGTACTCGTAGAATAATAAGACGATATCCCTTCCTGATCCCTTCTCTCCCTTCCCGTTTCTTCTCTCCCTCTCTGTTTCTTTCTTCTACTCCCCCTGTTTCTTCTACTCCCCCTATTTCTTCTACCTCTCCCTGTATCTTCTACCTCTCCCTGTATCTTCTACCTCTCCCTGTATCTTCTACTTCTCCCTGTATCTTCTACCTCTCCCTGTATCTTCTACTTCTCCCTGTATCTTCTACTTCTCCCTGTATCTTCTACCTCTCCTTGTTTCTTCTACCTCTCCCTGTATCTTCTACTTCTCCCTGTATCTTCTACTTCTCCCTGTATCTTCTACCTCTCCCTGTTTCTTCTACCTCTCCCTGTATCTTCTACCTCTCCCTGTATCTTCTACCTCTCCCTGTATCTTCTACTTCTCCCTGTATCTTCTACTTCTCCCTGTATCTTCTACCTCTCCCTGTTTCTTCTACCTCCCCCTGTTTCTTCCACCTCTCCTTGTTTCTTCTACCTCTCCCTGTATCTTCTACCTCTCCGTTTCTTCTACCTCCCCCTGTATCTTCTACCTCTCCCTGTATCTTCTACCTCTCCGTTTCTTCTTCCTCCCCCTGTATTTTCTACCTCCCCTGTTTCTTCTACCTCTCCCTGTTTCTTCTACATCTCCCTGTTTCTTCTACCTCTTCTACCTCTCCCTGTTTCTTCTACCTCTCCCTGTATCTTCTACCTTTCCCTGTTTCTTCTACCTCTCCCTGTTTCTTCTACCTCTCCCTGTATCTTCTACCTCTCCCTGTATCTTCTACTTCTCCCTGTATCTTCTACTTCTCCCTGTATCTTCTACCTCTCCCTGTTTCTTCTACCTCTCCCTGTATCTTCTACCTCTCCCTGTATCTTCTACCTCTCCCTGTATCTTCTACTTCTCCCTGTATCTTCTACTTCTCCCTGTATCTTCTACCTCTCCCTGTTTCTTCTACCTCCCCCTGTTTCTTCCACCTCTCCTTGTTTCTTCTACCTCTCCCTGTATCTTCTACCTCTCCGTTTCTTCTACCTCCCCCTGTATCTTCTACCTCTCCGTTTCTTCTACCTCCCCCTGTATCTTCTACCTCTCCCTGTATCTTCTACCTCTCCGTTTCTTCTACCTCACCCTGTATCTTCTACCTCTCCCTGTATCTTCTACCTCTCCGTTTCTTCTACCTCCCCCTGTATCTTCTACCTCTCCCTGTATCTTCTACCTCTCCGTTTCTTCTACCTCCCCCTGTATCTTCTACCTCCCCTGTTTCTTCTACCTCTCCCTGTTTCTTCTACCTCTTCTACCTCTCCCTGTTTCTTCTACCTCTTCTACCTCTCCCTGTTTCTTCTACCTCTCCCTGTATCTTCTACCTTTCCCTGTTTCTTCTACCTCTCCCTGTTTCTTCTACCTCTCCCTGTATCTTCTACCTTTCCCTGTTTCTTCTACCTCTCCCTGTTTCTTCTACCTCTCCCTGTATCTTCTACCTCTCCCTGTTTCTTCTACCTCCCCTGTTTCTTCTACCTCCCCTGTTTCTTCTACCTCTCCCTGTTTCTTTTCTCCCTCTGTTTTATCCCCCTCCTCTCTCTCTCCCTCTCATCAAATACATCCAAGCAGTTCCCACAGAGACCGAAAATTTGTTTAATTGCATGATTAAGCTAGCATAGCGCATATATACTCGTAGAATCTACTGCAACTCGAGAATCAACAGTACTCATATTCGATCCATGGGCCACACGGTCTCTTTATCAGCTGCAGTGTGGAGCAGTCTGTGCGGCACGACAAAGAGCTGTATATACGAGTATTAATCTTTTAAAGGCAGTCAGCTTGACAAAGACTCCACTAAAGTTTATCTGCTATTCCACCCAAGCCAGACTCAATAGTGGAGCGAGGCAGGGAGTGAGCACAAATTATGTAAACTGATAAGAGACACCCGTCTGGTGTAAATCCGTCAAACATTATGTTTTTTAACATCTATATTTGACTGATTCGTGACTCATTTATTCCTGCATAATTTTCAAAAAACGAAGCTTGAACTTTAATAAAAATGTTAAGACTGAAACACATTGGTCACTCCAGATAGATTAGAAATTAATTGGTCCCTCCTGAGAGAGATCTGAAATGAATTGGTCACTCCAGAGAGATCTGAAATGAATTGGTCACTCCAGAGAGAGATCTGAAATGAATTGGTCACTCCAGAGAGATCTGAAATGAATTGGTCACTCCAGAGAGAGATCTGAAATGAATTGGTCACTCCAGAGAGATCTGAAATGAATTGGTCACTCCAGAGAAAGATCTAAAATGAATTGGTCACTCCAGAGAGAGATCTGAAATTAATTGGTCACTCCAGAGAGAGATCTGAAATGAATTGGTCACTCCAGAGAGAGATCTGAAATGAATTGGTCCATCAACAGAGAGATCTGAAATGAATTGGTCACTCCAGAGAGATCTGAAGCAAAATTGATGTCTCTGCCGCAGCTACATGTGTTCTACAATCACAACAGAGGCAAAAGCTTCGGCGGGCATTCCAAAAGTGAATTCCGAATCCAAAATTGTTAAAAGACAATCTTACAGATTAGCAAAACATTCCAGCAAAGTTTGTCGCTACAAGAAAGAATCTGCTTCTGTAGCAACTTGAACAAAGAGGAACCGGAATCCCACTGAAGTGCGGTGCTGTAAGAATTCCTGGCTGTGGACTGGAACCCATGCCAATGAGACTGGTGGAGCATTTAGTTGCTAGGGAGTTGAACCCCATAAAAATGAACGGTGGGCCGCGCCTACCGACTGTTGAAGAACCTTCTAGAAGTTTCTAAAAAAATTAAATTGCTGCCGTAGCTTCTGCGCTGCGCAGAGTTTGATTAATATTGCGTCTGAAATATTTACCTTATATTTTCTATTGGGAGTCAATTTAACGACAGATTATTACGCAAGGGATAAGCACTACTGAAGAAATTTTTGAGAAGACTCAAATTGTAATAAAAACTGAAGGGGAATTCTAATCAAGACCGGGGAGAGGGGTATTCTCATGTGGATTAGGGAGAGCGAGAAGGGTATTCTCATGTGGATTAGGGAGAGCGAGAAGGGTATTCTCATGTGGATTATGGAGAGCGAGAGGGAATTCTCATGTGGATTAGGGAGAGCGAGAAGGGTATTCTCATGTGGATTAGGGAGAGCGAGAGGGAATTCTCATGTGGATTAGGGAGAGCGAGAGGGAATTCTCATGTGGATTAGGGAGAGCGAGAGGGAATTCTCATGTGGATTAGGGAGAGCGAGAGGGAATTCTCATGTGGATTAGAAAGAGCGAGAAGGGTATTCTCATGTGGATTAGGGAGAGCGAGAGGGAATTCTCATGTGGATTAGAAAGAGCGAGAAGGGTATTCTCATGTGGATTAGAAAGAGCGAGAAGGGTATTCTCATGTGGATTAGGGAGAGCGAGAGGGAATTCTCATGTGGATTAGGAAGAGCGAGAGGGAATTCTCATGTGGATTAAAAAGAGCGAGAAGGGTATTCTCATGTGGATTATGAAGAGCGAGAGGGAATTCTCATGTGGATTAGGGAGAGCGAGAGGGAATTCTCATGTGGATTAGAAAGAGCGAGAAGGAAATTCTCATGTGGATTAGAAAGAGCGAGAGGGGAATTCTCATGAGGACTTTAAAATAGTAATTTAAGCGAATCAAATTAGATGCTAATAACAATAGGTACGCATACATGTAAAACACAGAGATGAAGTTTAAAAAAAAAGCAACTGATTTAACAGATGCAGGAGCTATTTTTCTAAATTGCTAACACCACTTCAAGTTCAGACTGGAGTTACGAGCAAATGTCTAGCACTTATTATTGTGGCACCCGAAGGAAGCTGACGCTCGCAACGATTCGGTTTATGCATTGTAAGATGCTTCTATATTTGAGGCAGCATGGGGCTGCAGCGGCTTTTCTATCGCTTAGCTCGTTGCCCCTTGTAAATGTGCGCACTGTACTATCTACATGTACAAGTGCCAGACTAAAATGGTTGGGGGACATTCTAGAATGATAGGAGGGCGATTCTAGAATGATAGGAGGGCGATTCTAGAATGATAGGAGGGCGATTCTAGAATGATAGGAGGGCGATTCTAGACTGATAGGAGGGCGATTCTAGAATGATAGGAGGGAGATTCTAGAATGATAGGAGGGAGATTCTAGAATGATAGGAGGGAGATTCTAGAATGATAGGAGGGCGATTCTAGACTGATAGGAGGGTGATTCTAGACTGATAGGATGGCAATTCTAGAATGATAGGAGGGAGATTCTATAATGATAGGAGGGAGATTCTAGAATGATAGGAGGGTGATTCTAGAATGATAGGAGGGCGATTCTAGACTGATAGGAGGGTGATTCTAGACTGATAGGATGGCAATTCTAGAATGATAGGAGGGTGATTCTAGAATGATAGGAGGGCGATTCTAGAATGATAGGAGGGAGATTCTAGAATGATAAGAGGGCGATTCTAGACTGATAGGAGGGAGATTCTAGACTGATAGGAGGGATATTCTAGACTGATAGGAGGGAGATTCTAGAATGATAGGAGGGAGATTCTAGAATGATAGGAGGGAGATTCTAGACTGATAGGAGGGCGATTCTAGAATGATAGGAGGGAGATTCTAGACTGATAGGAGGGCGATTCTAGAATGATAGGAGGGCGATTCTAGAATGATAGGAGGGAGATTCTAGACTGATAGGAGGGCGATTCTAGAATGATAGGAGGGAGATTCTAGACTGATAGGAGGGCGATTCTAGAATGATAGGAGGGAGATTCTAGAATGATAGGAGGGCGATTCTAGAATGATAGGAGGGAGATTCTAGACTGATTGGAGGGAGATTCTAGACTGATAGGAGGGAGATTCTAGACTGATAGGAGGGAGATTCTAGACTGATAGGACGGTGATTCTAGAATGATAGGACGGTGATTCTAGAATGATAGGAGGGAGATTCTAGACTGATAGGAGGGCGATTCTAGAATGATAGGAGGGAGATTCTAGACTGATAGGAGGGCGATTCTAGACTGATAGGAGGGCGATTCTAGAATGATAGGAGGGCGATTCTAGAATGATAGGAGGGCGATTCTAGAATGATAGGAGGGCGATTCTAAAATGATAGGAGGGAGATTCTAGAATGATAGTAGGGCCATTCTAGAATGATAGGAGGGCCATTCTAGAATGATTGGAGAATGATTCCAAATGATTGTGGGTACTAATCATATAAATAGAAAGGACATAATATAAATATCGACTTGCTACTTCGCTACTATGCTATAAGTAGTAATACTAGGTATGAAACCTTTACAGACAAAAAATGAACAATAAGACAAACGAAAAATCTTGACAATTTTTTATCCAAGATCTAGGCTGGACAATAGACCCAGTTTAGAGACGCAGGCAATTCGAAGAAAGGCCTTAAAATAATAATAATAATAATATCTGCCACAAAATTTAATTTATTTATTAATGCGACAATTATACTTATCGGGTTTAAGCAATTCGGCTTTATTACAAACGAATAACTATAACTATAATCAAGTTGAGCTAGGGTATACTTTCAAAAAAACTCCCGACGTGTGTTTTGACAGGTTAGTCACTAATTCGCGTTGCTTTACATACAATAGAGATACATGTAGATATACAGTAAAATATAAGATGCTACCCACAGCGCAACGCAACGGTAGTGATACTCAGTAATCTGGAGCAAATTAACTATTGCAATACGAAATGCTATTAATAGAAGACTTGCTGGAGCAGAGAGAATGTTAATGGGCAGCAACTGTACACGACTCGCGTGATTTAGCGAAAGTTGTGCCTATAAATAAACAGGACTGTTACAAGACAAGCCGCAGATATCAGATACTACTTTAAGATACTAATTAGGAAGAAGCGAAGCTGAAAATCAACTGCCACACTAATCATCAACCAGGAATGATACAGGAAGCATCAACCGGGGATGCCACAGGGAGCATCAACCGGGGTGGCACAGGGAGCATCAACCGGGGATGCCACAGGGAGCATCAACCGGGGATGTCACAGGGATCATCAACCGGGGATGTCACAGGGATCATCAACCGGGGTGGCACAGGGATCATTAACCGGCGTGATACATGGATCATCAATCGGGAATGCCACAGGGAGCATCAACCAGGGTGGCACAAGGATCATCAATCGGGAATGATACAGGGAGCATCAACAAAAGGGGATGCTACACTAATCATCAACCGGGGATGCCACAGGGATCATCAACCGGGGATGATACAGGGAGCATCAACAAAAGGGGATGCTACACTAATCATCAACCGGGGATGCCACAGGGATCATCAACCGGGGATGATACAGGGAGCATCAACAAAAGGGGATGCTACACTAATCATCAACCGGGGATGCCACAGGGATCATCAACCGGGGATGCTACAGGGAGCATCAACCGGGGTGGCACAGGGATCATCAATCGGGAATGCCACAGGGAGCATCAACAAAAGGGGATGCCACACTAATTATCAACCGGGGTACCACAGGGAGCATCAACCGGGGATGCCACAGGGATCATCAACCGGGGGATGCCACAGGGATCATCAACCATCAATAAATCATCAAATTAAAGCTAGAAGTGAACTTAAGCTTCCATAAATTTTCAATTGAATTGGAAGTGAATTTATAATTAACAAACAGTTCCTTGGCAAGCAGAGAGCCAATACAAAGCAAAGCGGAATCTTAGTAGTACTGTTGACAGTAGCCAATCGACATCAGGCGATCAGGACAGGCTGAACATGAACTCCTTGTTACCAGACCGGCAGACAACCTGATCCGCCAAGAAGCCGACGCCGCCAGACGAGGCCAGGTCTCCGCTGATGTCATCTAGCAGTCGTTGAACCGACCGGTCCTGACTGCGATCGCCCAGAGTCCACAGCAGTGACACGTGCAACTGCGGCTGGTCGTAATAAACAGGCAGGCCAAACAGCGACATGGCCGAGTCCACCCGAGCCACCAGCTGTTCGCAAGCCGGCGCGCTGTGCTCGGCCAGGCGCAGAGCAAAAAATGTCCTTGTACAGTCGTCATTGGGCAGCGCGATGAGCTTGTCGGCTACTACCGGACAGCAGGCTGAGTCGGCCAGCTTAGAGCGGAGTGCATCGGTGTAGGCGGCAATCTGGTGGTGCCGGAGGATCACGGTGCGGGAGAGAGACAAATGCGGCGAGTCCACCGGGTGCACCTCGGCTCCGTGACACGCGGCGGACAGGGCGGAGCGCCAGGACTCGACGCGGTGTTCGCCGAGTTCGTCTAGCAGCTCGCCAGCCGGACAGTGCACGCTGGTTGCCCACTGGCCGCGCTCGGCCGGGAAACTGCGCGTCCGGCCCTGATGCGCCAAGGGATCGTCCGCTGCCGCCGAGGCGCCTCCGACGCCGCCAGGCATCGCCAGCAGGTCCTGCGGCACGGGAAGGCGGCCGGAAGAAGACGAGGAGGACATCCGGCGCGGGGGGAGGGGAGGCTGATGATTTTGGATTGCCGGATTGGCTACAGCAGCCGCTGTGGCTGAGAAAATGCGTCAGTCCTGGGGCTGGCCTGCAATCGGACAGGTTGGCGGGCGAAATATAATGGCAGCCCAGCAACTGGGGCTCTGGGAGGCTGGCATCCCAGCAACTGGGGCTCTGGGAGGCTGGCAGCCCAGCAACTGGGGCTCTGGGAGGCTGGCGGTAGCTTAAAAACTCAGGATCTGGGAGGCTGGCAGTAGCTCAGAACCTGAGAATCTGGGAGGCCCGTGGTAGCTCAGAACCTGAGGATCTGGGAGGCTGGCAGTAGCTCAGAACCTGAGGATCTGGGAGGCTGGCAGTAGCTCAGAACCTGAGGATCTGGGAGCCTGGCAGTAGCTCAGAACCTGAGGATCTGGGAGGCTGGCAGTAGCTCAGAACCTGAGGATCTGGGAGGCTGGCAGTAGCTCAGAACCTGAGGATCTGGGAGGCTGGCAGTAGCTCAGAACCTGAGGATCTGGGAGGCTGGCAGTAGCTCAGAACCTGAGGATCTGGGAGGCTGGCAGTAGCTCAGAACCTGAGGATCTGGGAGGCTGGCAGTAGCTCAGAACCTGAGGATCTGGGAGGCTGGCAGTAGCTCAGAACCTGAGGATCTGGGAGGCTGGCAGTAGCTCAGAACCTGAGGATCTGGGAGGCTGGCAGTAGCTCAGAACCTGAGGATCTGGGAGGACAGCATCTACTCGTCTTTCTGAGGGTGTAGATGTCTAGTTTCTACAGGCTAAAAAACTGCAATAAACGAACTAAAACAATTCAGGCCGCCCACTCATGCACAATTCGCCATAATAAAACGTGTTTTTAAAAAGATTAAAACGCGCAATTATTTATGTCGCAGTAGTATATTTTAGCCTCTAAGGTCTGAGGCAATGCAAACTGAAGTCCCAGGTTCGATTCCAGCGACTGCTGCTATTGAATAATAATAATAATAATGATAATAATAATAATAAACATCAATTATCATTATAACACGACTGTAGAAGGAAAGTAAAGTGAAACAAACAAATTAAATCTGTTATTTTGATTAAATAACTTCGTTAAAAAACACAAACAGCAAAGTGACAACTGACAAGTAGTTAATCATAAATTAATTATGGAGCAACTGTTCAGTGTTTCTAGTGTAAACTGAATATGAATTTCAATTTAGAGTAGCACAGCGTGTACAATGTTTTCATCAATAGTAATTCGTACAAGTTGACTTTAGAAATAACGCAGTAATGCAGGTTCTACTCCGAGACAAGAAAAAATGTAACAAAGGAAAATTTTCCAGCTGTACACCACACCGCATTCTCTACTAAGGTCACTGATTGGGTCTTTTTTATTGCTGCCGCTGCTTGGTCCGCGCACTCGCTAACTCTGGTGAGACCCCAGGGAGCCGTTGCCGCCTGCTTGAATGGAAAAAGTGCATGGCTTCACAAGTTATACTAAGGATAGATCAGATAGTACATAGTGTAGCAGTCATCAGGCTGGTAGAAATTCTCTGAGGACTGGGAGGCTGGCCCAGTAACTGAGGATCTGGGATGCTGGCCCAGCAACTGGGGATCTGGGAGGCTGGCCCAGCAACTGAGAATCTGGGAGGCTGGCCCAGCAACTGAGAATCTGGGAGGCTGGCCCAGCAACTGAGGATCTGGGAGGCTGGCCCAGCAACTGAGAATCTGGGAGGCTGGCCCAGCAACTGAGAATCTGGGAGGCTGGCCCAGCAACTGAGAATCTGGGAGGCTGGCCCAGCAACTGAGGATCTGGAAGGCTGAATCAGCAACTGAGGATCTGGAAGGCTGAATCAGCAACTGAGGATCTGGGAGGCTGGCCCAGCAACTGAGGATATGGAAGGCTGAATCAGCAACTGAGGATCTGGGAGGCTGGTCCAGCAACTGAGGATCTGGAAGGCTGAATCAGCAACTGAGGATCTGGGAGGCTGGTCCAGCAACTGAGGATCTGGAAGGCTGAATCAGCAACTGAGGATCTGGAAGGCTGAATCAGCAACTGAGGATCTGGGAGGCTGGCCCAGCAACTGAGGATCTGGAAGGCTGGCCCAGCAACTGAGGATCTGGAAGGCTGGCCCAGCAACTGAGGATCTGGAAGGCTGGCCCAGCAACTGAGGATCTGGGAGGCTGGCCCAGCAACTGAGGATCTGGAAGGCTGAATCAGCAACTGAGGATCTGGGAAGCTGGCGCAGCCACTGAAGACCTGGGACTGGGAGGGTGGCTTCTTTATCTGAGGATCTGGGGCTTTCGATCATTTATATAAATGTTCATATTAAAAACCGCTTCTCTTTTAAGACTTATGCAGCTACTAGTAGTAGGCAAGCAGGAATCCTGTAAAATAAAGAAATCAGCGGACTGCGCCACTCACCGGCTGCAGTGGGATTGAACGGCGACTTTGGACTGGCGGCAGCCTGCTGAATTCCGCCCTGGTCGCGGACGATGGGCGCTGCGATAGGGAGTCGGTGGCGTTGAGTGTTCCGTTGCGAATGTTCCAGAATATCAGAATGGGGGATATGATTCTTCGATATGGGATCAGAATGGGGATTCTTCGATATGGGATCAGAATGGGGATTCTTCGATATGGGATCAGAATGGGGATTCTTCGATATGGGATCAGAATGGGGATTCTTCGATATGGGATCAGAATGGGGATTCTTCGATATGGGATCAGAATGGGGATTCTTCGATATGGGATCAGAATGGGGATTCTTCGATATGGGATCAGAATGGGGATTCTTCGATATGGGATCAGAATGGGGATTCTTCGATATGGGATCAGAATGGGGATTCTTCGATATGGGATCAGAATGGGGATTCTTTGATATGGGATCAGAATGGGGATTCTTCGATATGGGATCAGAATGGGGATTCTTCGATATGGGATCAGAATGGGGATTCTTCGATATGGGATCAGAATGGAGATTTTTCAATATGGGATCAGAATGGGGGATTCTTCGATATGGGATCAGAATGGGGATTCTTCGATATGGGATCAGAATGGGGATTCTTCGATATGGGATCAGAATGGGGATTCTTCGATATGGGATCAGAATGGGGGATTCTTCAATATGGGATCAGAATGGGGATTCTTCAATATGGGATCAGAATGGGGATTCTTCACTCGGGGATCAGAATGGGGATTCTTCGATATGGGATCAGAATGGGGATTCTTCACTTGGGGATCAAAGTAGGGGTTCTGGGGATTTCGGGATCTTAAGGTGCGGACTCGCAGCCTCTTAAAGCGGACTCACTAAAGTACGGATGCTCCATAGCTTCCCTAGCGGTGAGCCGGTCATTGTGATCGTAGCGGAGCAGCCGATCAAGAAAGTCCAGAGCTTCGGCGCTCACTAAATGCTGATTCTCGCTGTGCACAAATCGCTCCCAACGCTTGCGACTGTGCCTGGCTAAGATCTCGTTGAACCTCCGGTCCAAGTCAATCTGGTACTTGCTGATGTAGGCGTACAGCTCGTCGGTGCCCAGCACCTTGGCGATGCGCACCAGCTGGTCGTAGTTGTCGTGACCGTGAAAGAACGGCTCCTTCTTGAAGATCATCGAGGCGAACATGCAGCCGAGGCTCCACATGTCCAAGGAGTAGTCGTACATCTGGGGAGGTCGCCAGGTCGCCAGAATTGCAATTAAAACTTGCTTAGAATGCACAAAGACTGCCATTTCAAATGCCGACTAACTCACTTGATAGTCCAGCAGCAATTCTGGTCCTTTGAAGTAGCGAGACGCCACGCGCACGTTGTACTCTTGGCCGGGATGGTAGAACTCGGCCAGGCCCCAGTCTATCAGGCGCAGCTGTGTCAGGTAGATGCGAGTTGAGATTAGATGGGGCTGGTTGGGCACCGAGTTCTAAAACTGGGTTTCTGCTATGGAAACGCAAATTTTCGATTTGATTAGCCGTAGTGAGTTTCTATGATTTTGCTAAAAAGCAACCGCTTTGGCGCTAAACCCAACCGCTTTGGCGCTAAACCCAACTACATAGGCGCTAAATGCAACCTTTGGCGCTAAATCATGAAACCCTTGGCGCCAAATTCAACCACTTTGGCGCTAAATTCAACCACCTTGGCTCTAAATGCACCCAGACACTTTGGCACTAAATGCAACCCTTGGTGCTAAATGCAACCACTTTGGCGTTAAAACCGACACTTTGGTAAACCCAACCACTTTGGCGCTACATCCAACCACATTGGCGCTAAACCCAGCCACTTTGGCGCTACATCCAACCACATTGGCGGTAAACCCAACCACTTTGGCGTTAAACCCGACACTTTGGTAAACCCAACCACTTTGGCGCTACATTCAACCACATTGGCGCTAAACCCAGCCACTTTGGCGCTACATCCAACCACTTTGGCGCTACATCCAACCACTTTGGAGCTAAATGCAACCCTTGGCGCCAAATTCAACCACTTTGGGGCTAAACCCAGCCACTTTGGCGCTACATCCAACCACTTTGGCGCTACATCCAACCACTTTGGAGCTAAATGCAACCCTTGGCGCCAAATTCAACCACTTTGGGGCTAAACCCAACCACTTTGGCGCTACATCCAATCCTATATACTAAAATTTGGCGCTAAAAGCACATTTTATTTAAATTTCAGATGTTTAATCATACACTAACTAATCTAAATGCTAACTAGAATTACAGACACTCACCTTCCGATGCTCGTGATCAATCATAACGTTATGCGGCTTAACATCCCTATGCATAATGCCCATACTGTGACAGAAATCTAACGCTTTCAATAGTTCGAATATATAATAACGGATATCATAGTCGGATAGGCCAGAGTACAGCAGCTTGAAGTCCGTGTTGTTCACGTATTCGAAGATAAGCGCCGGGGTCCTCGACACCGGATCCTTCACTATGCTCTGCATAGTAATAATATTAATACCGCCTTTTAGATTGTCCAGAATCTTTATTTCTCGCTTGATCTTCTTCTTTTTCACCGGCTTCAGCACCTTGATGACAACCTAGTGATGCAAATTAAAGCAATGGTTAGGGTTAGCTGGGGTCCGTCATGATAGCCTCTCGAGGCTTGTCGAGAAATTCACGAGGACCAACTACCTCAACTATATCAAGGATGTTTGCATATATAAAAATAAAATATATTCACAGGGGAGTTGCTGGCACCCTATCGCAAGGCAAATCTGCATGTAATCCGCAAATCCGGTTAAAGGGTAGCTTTGACCTGTCCAAACCCTTGCACTCTTGATTTTACCCTTGACTTTTCCTTGCACTCTCAAGAGGCGACTGCAGAATCTTTTGTGATGGCGACTTTTCGATGTTGCTGAGTATATATACAACTATTTAGTAGTAAACTATTTTTAGTATATGGATCTAGTAAACGGCTAGAGTAACTATGACTGTCGTGAGATACACAAATGACTCGTCACCTAGCGAGTTGCTATGTGGAAACTTTTACAACACATTTATTGCTTCAAAATGCTTACTTTCTCCTGATTAGTAACGTTAACACCTTCAAACACTTCGGAGTATTTGCCGCGGCCGAGTTTTCGCACCACCTGATAATCGTCCTGATTGCCCCATTCTACTACGTGAGCCTCGTAGTCCCAGTATTCGCGGCTGCGCAACGAATTCGCGTCAGGATAGGCGCGCGCTTTGCTTGGCAACGGCATAGCAACGCAGACAGTGGTGTTAATTAATCGAATCGATGATAAAGAATAACAGAAAGCGAGCCTGGAAGCAAACAAAGCCCGATTAGATGCGGCAGCAGCGCGCACAGCCTCAGCTGCAAGCCTGCCGAAAATGCGAATGCCTAATCTTCAAGCTGGGCCGTCAACAAACGGCTGAGCGTTGACGGCATGAGTAGTATAGGAATTCTTGTGAGTAGTTTAAATGCATTTTAATGTTGTTTTTTATATAGAAGTATTTAACGTGTTCCTCTGTTAAACCCCCTTTGACATCGCTGGCTTTAGTTAAGAATAGATAAAATAAGAAAGAATAGAAATTTAGTAAGATGATTAATGCCACTCAAAATGCTCATGCTAGTTGTACTGGTACCACAGGTCTTCTGCCTTCTGACAGCACTGAGTATAGACATTTCACTTGTTAGCTAACTACTGTTGACCACCTGACTAACTATTGAGCATTGTTAATTGTTTTTTGTAGTACTTGATTCATTAAAGGTGTATTGATATGTCAATGCTCTTGAATTTAATCTAGTCATAGTAAACTGCATAGTCATTATCTCATCATTGGCTAGGCCTATTACTTGCATTTCCCAATTATAAATGCTAATTGTTATATTATTACTAATATAAATAGCTAGGCCTACTATTTTACCACACTTCATACTCTATAGAAGTAAAAAGTAATAAAAAATTCACAATAGCATAATATATAGACTATATTATATTGCTAATACTAATATAAGTAGTCAATAGTATATATACATATATAAATTTGGCAAATCAATGTTAAACAACTTATTCAACAAAGTACTTTCTATTTGCAATAAACTAACTTCTGATACTATAAAAAGTAACTTTTGAAACCCATTATCTTATCCAGGTCAATTAATCAAGAGTAACTTCTTCCAAGAAAAAAATAATACTTTCAATCACTTTTATACATTACTTTCATACTTATTTTCATATTGTAGTAAGCCACTAGATTAGCTGTTTGGTCAGCAGCATCTCCACCCTTGCTCTTAACTATTGGGCACAGCTCCCTCCTTTTAACCTACCTGCTCAGCCACCCTAGTGCCACACTGTTTGCTCCCTGCCCACCCTGTCTATGCTTTGTTCTCTGTTTGCAGCCACTAGGCTTCTCTGCCATAGCTACCCCTGTCTAGTGGTCACTGGTGGTTTCACTAGTGACTCGCCTTGCTTTCTTTATTGTAAATTGTAAGTGGCTGCAATAGTGTTAATTATTTCAACAACATTTAAAACATGGTCTATTATTATTATATCATGTCATTATTATAACATATACCCTACTATATTGCAAAAATAGCATTTGAAAAACTTGTGATCATGTTTTTATGAAGCAATGATAATAGTGGCTACTTGTGCAAAATACCTTTGTAAAATTGAAATCCAAATAAGTGCTAATATCATAAATGTAGTTTCTGAGAAAAATTAAAGTAAGTATAAACAAATTAACTTCTAGTTTTTAGATGCAGTAATTATATTTGATTGATTTTAGGAAATTTGCTAATGCAAATTTCATTAATGAAGTTGATTCTCCATTTGAATTCCTAATGTATGATATTCATGCTTGAATGTCCTATTGAACCTTGCCTAATTAGTAGTATGTCAAAAGTAGCAATTATTCAATATATGGCTAGGTGTCAATGATTTCTAAAACTAAAGCATTTGAAACAATAGAAAAAAATGTCAGTTAGAAAATGAGCCAGATTAGAAAATTTGGAATAAGAACTAGTATATAGAACTTTTGCATCAATAAGCTAAGGTTTGTCACTATAGTTATATTGTTGTTTTTTAGATCTCTGCCTGAGGGGGGCAATTGCCCTTGGTTGAGCCACTGACAAGGAGCACTCTAGTTAGATGAAACCCTTGAACTAAGAAGCCACTTAGCATGGTGCCTGCCTCTATTGGTTTTTTCTATGCCAGAAATAGTAAAGCAAATTTCTAAAAATGGCTTTGCTGCCAGATAAAAAATGGCTTTAAAAATGGCACAACTGCCTTTTTTCTAATTGAACTGCTAGCAAAATCATGGGCTCTCTGCACTCTAAGCTTTCTACTACTTTGGAGATATAAAACCAATTGAAGAGTAGGCCTACATAAGGCTAGCTTAATTTGTCTTAATATTTTAATTGAAGTGATCTATTTTTATATTCCTTATTTTTGGATTTGGCCATATGTTTATATAAAAACTATAGGTAAGGTAAAGATCATTCCTGGGAACTAAGTTCTATTCTGTGTTTAGTTTATTAGCAATGTCTATGAGTAAGTTTGCATCTGCACAGCATACTATGTTAGTTTTTTATTTTTATGTACATGTATACTCTTAATTGAAATAGATATATACTTGCAGAATAAAGTTAGTTATTAAATTTAAGTATATTCCATTGCTCTTAGCCAAAAAACAATATTCAAATATAATGTTTACTATTTATATACTGCAGCAATAAGAATTGTCTGTAACTAATTAGCTAGCAAAAAAAAACTTTAGCTACTATGCAATATCTATACTATATATTTATAGGCAATTATAACTTAAAAAAAAGAAAATAATTGAATATTACTAACATTTTAAATTTTGAAAGAAACTACTTTTTGCAGTTTAAAAATCTTTTAATTATATTATTTTTTACTTTTGTCACTTTTAGTAAAGAGTCAAGGTGTTAATTTGGTATATAATTGGCAAGAAGTATATACATTTGATTTGACCAAGATTGGTAAGCTGCTACATGGTTTACAATAAGAATGCAAACAAAAAATCCTCTATATGCATTCCAACATACACTTAATTGGCCTATTATATTATGATCAAGATCAAAGTATAGGACACCTATATTCTATACTATAGCATACAAAATATTTCAGCTGATTAAATAAATTCATTATTATATATTATACCATAGATAGGGCCTAAGTGATAGGCAATATCATTGATCTAATCATTGATAAATAAGTGATAAGTAATATGACTGATAGCCTAATACAATATTGGTAGGCTATCTTTAAAATCTAAAGATCAAAACAAAAACTGAACATTGCCCTTGGTTGATAAAAATGTAACAGTATCTTAAAAATTAAATTTAAGGCCAAGGGCATAGGGAACAATTATGTCCGAGTCTACCTGGTTAAGTCATGTAGAATTGTTAATTAACATTGCTTTTGCAACCTGTGACAATTAATATAATGAAAATATGGGTTGCTTTGTACATATTTTAGAACAAAGGCTCTTGAATAAGTTTCGTTTAGGTTTAAATACTTTAATGTATGATCTTTTCTATGAACTTTTCTAAGAAAAGCTTCCAAATCACGTACGTGCTGTACTGCCTGGACTGAGATACACCACATCAGCTAACAAGTTGTTAACATCATCAAGTTGTTGTTGACAAAATATCTGGTTTGACTTACTTCTACTTTAATGAGGATATTTAAAAGCAGTGTTAATTTTAATGCTATTGTCTGTTTCTGTTCTTTAATTACTTTCGCAATTTTTTATCTACAGAGTTCTAATTCAATTTATTTGTTTGTGTCGTGCCGTGTAGTTGTCATAAAGAACTTAAGGTTTATTTTAAATTGCAAGTTAGCCTATTTTATTAGTGACATGAGCAGCGGGCTAAGAGAACACCGAAATTAGAGTCACGTGATTACAATAAACTACGAATATATGGAAACTTAGGGGTAGCTATGGCCAGTCAGAGCGAGGGGAGAGGAAAGAATAGTGTGCATCTACAATGCAAGTACATAATAAAAGTTAGTTAGCTAGTGCGTGCACACTAGAGCTCAGCTATTCAGCACCACAGTTTGTTTGCGTGCGCACGCACGCTGGGCCAGCATATGGTTATCGTCCTGGTCCTGAGGCGCAGCTGCTGCGCAAGGCCTACGCGTGGACCAACTGGCCCGACTCATCAAAAACCGGATTAATTACTTAGTAGACCAAAGGCTTACGTTAGAGGAATTAATCTCTAAAGAACAGAGCGAAGAAGGCCCTACCCAGTTGATAGAATTAGTCTGATGCCAGCCCTGAGTCTGAGCCCCAGGTTGAGGGTTCAGGTGCTCCTCCCATTTTTTATTCCTTTGTGTTTTAGCTTTGTGCTTTTATCCCCGGCCTCGAAGCCATCCAATCTTTGGAGTAATGAGCTCTGCCCTCCCTGCCTGGTTCATCTTGCTTGCCTTGGTCCATCTGCTGGCTCCTCTGGTAGTCTCCCTGCTTAATGTGTCATGGCTCTCATCACTGACAGTTGGATTGGAGTCCTAGGGAATAAGTTCGTCCCGAATCGGGGAATACCGGCTGAGTCCGGGTTCCTCTTGCCCCTGGTGCCCCTCTCCGACCCCTTGGCCTGGCCCTTATTGAGCTGGATAGCGAAAAAGCCTTGAGGCTCGCAGCCCTGTAGGTAGACGGTCTTCCTGCTTGACAGGAGACTCGCCCTTGGCAATAAGCTTCTAGACTCGCTCCAATAGATAAGCCCTATTCCACAGACTTAGGATATTTCTTTCTCGGACCGCTTACATTCTCCAATACTGTTTAAAGCTGGGTAGTGAAAAAGCCTTGTGGTTCGCAGCCCTATAGGAGGTCTTGCAATAATCTACTCTTGATAGGAGCCTCGGCCTTAGTAAATAAGCTGCCCAGACTCTCCAATCTAAAGCACTACTTCCGTAGACTTTGGGGTTTCCCCACTCTCGGACCGCGCTTTCTAAACTCCAATCTTTTTGCGCGCACTCCCGGGTCTTGTCGTTGGGGGCCGGCTTGGGTGGACTCGGTCTTAGCACCGTCCCTGATTCCACCTTGGGTTGGCGGTGTCTTAGTCCATAGGCTTGAGCTAGTAGCCCCAATTAGGTATGTCCAGGCCTTTAGGCCCTGGTCCCAATCGTGGCCTCTCGGGCTATATGCCCCTGGCAGTATGGCCCACTGGTAGATCCCAGCGGCAGAGCCCTACTTGGGCTGATCCGCGGGGCCCCTGGCTTCCCACCCTCGATTAACAACAACAAAGACGGTATCTGACTGTTTTTACCTGTAGAGTATTCTGCCTTCCTCAAAAATCCGTAAATAAGGTTAACATACTACTTATACATTTTTATTCAGTAGTAAGATAATTAGCATGTATAAAATTAAGTACTGAATCACAAGTATATTCTAGTCAGCCAACCACAAGAGAGTAAAGTCGAACATGTTATTTTTTGCAACCGACCAATCATGCGTGACCTACAATTGTCAAGTTAAACCCCATCTGCGATTCATCATTGGTCACGTGCGACCTACATTTGTCAGTTCAAACCCCACCTACGATTCATCATTTGGCTTGCACCCGGATGAACCAATCAAAGGCTACCAGCTACGATAACCAATCATGCGCTTTTACAGTAGACTAGTTGCGCAATTTTCTGTCCTGCCATGCTTGACAGCCACCAAAATGTGACCAGTTGACATTTACGAAAAAGGTGATGGACGACCTCGAGAGAGGTCCATTTGCCTATAAATACAAGTGGTCCGAAGCGGACCCAGAGCCAAGAAATCCTCCGGAAGGAGAAGAGCTCCGAAGAGGAAGCCTTAACAGGACTTCCTGAAGCCCAAGTCAAACGAGACTCGGCTGAATTCTTGCGGTAAGCCTTACTCATTTGCGCCTGTTGTTGAGACGTCTCATTTGAGTTTAGTTTGAGTCTGTTGAGACTCTTGGGTCTATTTAGACTCCATTGGTTGCAGTCTCCAGAAGGACTGCTCTGATAGATCTTAGAAGACTATCAGTGATTACCGGAGCTTTACCTAGAGTGCATTAAGTCACTGCTAGAAGGAGAAGGCTTATTTGATACCGCAGTTTGGCGCAGGGATCCCATTGTTAATTCGAAGCTTCCTATCGGTCTACACGACAGATACCGGCTGACGAGAAATTCAGCAGCAACCGTTGTTCAGGAATCAACGCTAACCAATCCGGATCCAGATCGAAAAGACTGTAAGAGTCTAATCCAGAGGAACCAAGCTCAAGAAATAGATCTACTCAAGGACGAGATTTACTGACCAGGAGTCAAGGTAATAAATACCTTCATTTGAATACTGGGTTGCCTAGCTAAGTGCTAGAAGTGATTGTGCCCCTCTCCAACCCCTTGGCCTGGCCTTTATACTGAGCTTAATAGCGAAAAAGCCTTGAGGCTCGCAGCCCTATAGGTAGTTTTGGTCAACTGCCTGATAGGAGACTCGCCCATCGCAATAATCTTCCAGACTCGCTCCAATAGACTAGAATATTTCCTCTCTCGGACCGCTTAAGCATTCTCCAATTGTTTAGAGCTGGTTAGTGAAAAAGCCTTGAGGCTCGCAGCCCCATAGGAGGAGCTTTGTGCAATTCGGCCTTCTGATAGGAGACTCGCCCTTGGTAAATAAGCTGCCCAGATTCGCTCCAATCTAAAGCCTTTTCCGTAGACTTCGGGGTTTTCCCCACTCTCAGACCGCTTTTCCAAAATTTGGGAAAATTTTTCGCGCGCACACTTGGGTTTTGTCGTTGGGGGGGGGGGTGGCTTGAGTGGACTCGGTCCTAGCACCGTCCCTGATTCCACTATGGGTTGGCGGTGTCTTAGTCCATAGGCTTGGGCTAGTAGCACCAATTAAGATATTTTTCCAGGCCATGAGTCCTGGTCTCAACCTGGGCCGCTCGGGCTTTATGCCCCTGGTAGATAGGCCCCTGTAATCCAGCGGCAGAGCCCCTCCCCGGGCTGATCCGCGGTCAGCACACAGCACTGCTTCCTACCCTCGTTTCACAACAAGCTTGGAGACTGCGGGCGACCAGTCGAAGGCATAGGGAGGTCGGGTGCGTAAGAAAGCTTGCGGTGCACCCGTACAGTGCTCTCACCCACGTATTGCGGCTCCAGTGGATGCAATGGAGCGCAAGCTGACGCTGAAGGCTGCGGATGACGCTCTCGGCGAACCCGGCAGCACGCAGGATAGTGCTGTTGTGCGGTGACAAAGAGCCAAGCGCACGACACACACCCTCCAAGAAGGGACTCCCACTGACATGAGCAACCAGTCAGAGCCCCAAGGCCCCTGGACTCAGGCCTTGAATGGGAACGACCAATGGTCCGCACAAGCACAGACCTTCCGGAGATACGCCGCCCGCCCAGCCAGACAACCTCGTTCGTGTCCTGCGCCTCCGCGGCCAGCGGGGAAGACAAGGACATCACAAGACGCAGACGCGGCAAACGTAAGGGCCGTAGGTGTGTCTGCGGCAAGTGTAATTCTCGAGATGGCGCGGTGTTGTCGCGAGTAGGTAGCCGGGCCGGTCTCCATGTTTTGACTTCGATCAGCAAGTGCCGTCTTCGGGCCGGGTCATCCACGCTTATTTTGGGACGTAGGCCAGAGCCAGCAGCACATCTTGGTCGCTGAGCAACGTCGCAGTCGCTCGCGCACGCCTTTTGAATGGCGCCGGCGATCGCGCTGACGACGCCGACGTGGTGATCCCTCCACCGCCCGAGTGCACACGACAGGCGCCAAGGACGTGGCCGAGAGTCTCCGACTCTGTGCCGCATCGCCTGCAGCGGGCTTCGGCTGTCGGGTCAGCAAGCCGCCGCATCGCATTCGTTGGAATGAGGTTGAGGCGGGTTCGTTGTACAAAGCGCCAATCACATACGCGCATCCCGGTGCTATTGAACAGCCAAGTGTGTCGGTCGATGTGCATCACCGTCGTCCCGAAGCAGCCCTTGGAGCGGCATTGGCGCCATGCGGCCGTGTTCGCCGATCGGACAACCTCGTGCAGCTTGCACGTAGCCGCGCTGATCCGGTGGAGCTGCTCGACCGCCCCAGACAGCGGGTGCCGCCACTCCAGACGCAGAGTCCAGTCTTGTTCGATGCGGAACTTCAGGTCGAGCGGCTGCAGGACCTCTCGGACAGCGTGGCGCACTTGAAACCACCAGATGGATGTCTCACCGCTTGGTGAGTCGGTGACGTCACGGTAGCTCGGTCGAGGCAATGTCGCGCAGTATCTCGTCGCTGCCTCCAAGACGCTTCAGCGCCTCAACGACCTTCTGGATGGCGGCTTCCTCTTTGAGCAGCGGCAGCCCTAGGCCACCATGGCGCTTGTCGGCGTAAAGGTAGTCGACCGTCGACTCCGCTGACAGGTAGGCGACGCGCCGGATGATCTGGCGTGCCCTCTCGTCATAGCCCAGCTACGCGCGCTGTCCGCCTTGCAGGCGTCGCGTAGCCTGAGATGAAAAGGCAGGCGGGAGACCACAAAGGTGCGGTAAGCGTTCAGCTTTTGCCATTGCAGGAGGTCACAGTTCGCCACCGCTGTCAGCTCTCGGAGCGCCCGCTTGAGTAAGGCGCCGACAGACGCAGAACGTCGTTCACCTACCAGGACGCCCACTTGACTTGACTTAGCTGCAGGGCTGTCCCGGAGGGGACACAGCGGGAAGGCGCGGGCGCCCATTCCGCTAGTCCCTGAACGGCCGACGCGTCGCTATGGACGGAGGGTTGGCGCCGCCCAGGGAGGTCCCCCAGTGTCGCCAGCAGCTATGGTGCTCTCTGGAAAGGAGAGTTCAGCCCTGCGGGTGGCCCGAAGGTAGCGCATGAGCTGATTAAAGTTTTCGGGTTTGCACGCTTCAGTAATAGATGTGTGTGGCCCGAGGTAAGTGAGTCTGGCCCGCGTGAAGGCGGGACAGATGCTGACGAAATGCTCAGCGGTTTCGTCACCTGAGTTGCAGAAACTACAGGTGGCGTTGGTGGCGTTGCCCTGCAGGTACTGGTGCCTGGAGAAGCAGCCGTGACCAGAGAGGGTCATGGTGGCAGCCCGGATGTCTCTGCGCGAGAGGCGCAAGAGGAGCTTCCGGAGCTGGGGAGAGGGCTGAGGGACAGCGCCTCTGGATTGCCTGCAGTTCGTGCGGTTCGCCCAAGTCGAGCGGTGCTGAGTCCTGATCCACGCTTTGATGCGCGAGTCGATGACACAGCCAGGGATCGGGACAAGAGGTTCGGGGCCGAGAGAGGAGCCGGAGGCACCAACTTTTGCAAGGGTGTCAGCCAACTCATTTCCTCGGATCCCCACATGCCCCGGAACCCACTTAAGGGTAATTTTGTTGGCGGAACCCAACACATTGAGGAGTTTGATACAGTCAAGGACTGTAGCAGAGTTGGTGCTGCAGCCACTGATGGCGTGCAAGGCAGCTTGGCTGTCCGAATGGAAAATGATGTTCTTACCAGTAACGCCAGTGGCGAGAAGCTCTGCAGTGCAGGAGCTGATGGCCAGAACTTCATTTTGGAAAACACTGGAGTTGACCCCAGTGTATTGAGCGTGGGTAGCGATGACCCTCCCGTTCAGAAAGATTCCAACACCAAAGCCGGTGTTGGCTGACTGCTTAGAACCGTCGGTGTAGCAATGAAGCTCACCAGGGTTCCAATGGTCATTGATGTTATCGCGCGAGTCGATAGCTACGGAGTAGCGCTGTCTCAGGTTGAGCGTTGAGGCAATGCCATCGGTGAAGACGCGATTGGCCTGACACTCGTTGAGAAAGTTGAGGCACAGATCGCTATGCGGGACAAGGTTCCGCTTAGCACCAGGACGCCCAGGTACTCGTAGGTCTCGTCCTCGGCAAGGCTCCGGATGGGGCCCGCAGCGACATGTAGCTCCGCTTACTCGGCCGGGCCGCCGTTGATGGTAAGGTGGCCGCACTTGCCCGGGTTGATGGTGAGGCCTGCCCAGTCTGCTGCCTTGTCGACCGCCGCGACAACGCGCCGAAGGGCGGCCCCGCTGCTCGTGACGAACGCCGCGTCATCAGCGTACGCAAGGCTGAGCTGCCGGTGTCTGTGCAGTAGGTAGCCGTCGACAGGATCCGGCGCGCGTAGGAGGGGCTCCATGCACAACGCGAAGAGGACTCCTGAGAGGGAGCCTGCCCTGGCGCACTCCGCTCTCAACCGTGATGTCGGGGGTGACGCGGTCTTCACCGGAATGGATAGCGGTCACGTTCTCCGCGGAAATGTCCCAAAAGAGCGCTAAGGTGTCCCCGTCCATTTCCGCCCGCTCCAGAGTACCAAATAGCAGGTCATGAGGCACGCTGGTGAAGGCGTCACGGAGGTCTAGGAAGGCGGCGTCCAGCGTCACCTTGCGGCGTCGGGCGTCGTCGCGGCAAGCGCGCAGCACGTAGTTGTGGTCGGCAAAACCTTCATAGTGGAGGCCGCCGCGCTGCCCCGGGCTGATGAGCACCGCCGAAGTCGCCCATTGTAGAACACGCTCGATTAGAACCGCCGCAAAGATTTTATTGATGGTGTCCAGCAGGGTTATTGGGCGCCATTTGGAGAGGTCAGATTCCTGCCCGGCCTCATACCTGTCCGGCTTTTTGAATAATAGCACCGTGCGGTACCGTTTCCAGGCGGTCGGGATGCGACGAAACCGGCGTAGGCACATGTCGAAGATCCTGGCCATAGCGAAGCAGTGTGGGTCGACTTTTCCCAGATCCGAGTAGCGCAGCCCGTCGTTGCCAGGGGCCGTATCGGAGCGGCCGCGGATGACCCGTTTGACCTCTGCCGGAGTTATTGGCTCCGCCGTAAAGCTGTCGCGGCAAGCAGGGGCGGGCCGGTGGGCGGTTGGACAGTCCCAGTCTCGTGGGCCACGGTCTGCATAGCGTCGTCGAAAGTCGGTCTCGACGTCTGCAATGGGCACTGCGCATTCGACGCGAACCTCACCAAGGATTTCCCGCATCGCGCGCTTTCGATTCTCAGCGTAACGAGCCGCCAGGCTGGTATTGGGGGCTCCACGTCGTCCATGAGACCCTCCACCACCGCGGCGCTCATCCGGGACAGCGGCGGCAACGAGGGAGTCACAGGCCGTGCAAAACTCAGACCATGCTTGCTCGTCATCCTCAGGCAGGTTGTCGAGGGCAGCACAGCAGAGTTCGGCTGGCGTCAGTTCTGCAGGCCCGAACGAACCGGACTGCTGAGTTGCCGTATCCGGTGCCGCATCCTCCGGGGTCGTGACTAGGGCCGCTGGCCGGCCGGACTGCTGAGTCGACGTAGCCGGTGCCGCATCCTCCGGGGTCGTGACTAGGGCCGCTGGCCGGCCGGACTGCTGAGTCGACGTAGCCGGTGCCGCATCCTCCGAGGTCGTGACTAGGGCCGCTGGCCGGCCGGACTGCTGAGTCGACGTAGCCGGTGCCGCATCCTCCGGGGTCGTGACTAGGGCCGCTGGCCGGCCGGACTGCTGGGTCGCCGTAGCCGGTGCCGCATCCTCCGGGGTCGTGACTAGGGCCGCTGGCCGGCCGGACTGCTGGGTCGCCGTAGCCGGTGCCGCATCCTCCGGGGTCGTGACTAGGGCCGCTGGCCGGCCGGACTGCTGAGTCGACGTAGCCGGTACCGCATCCTCCGGGGTCGCGACCTGTGCCGCTGGCCGACGGGACTGCTGGGTCGCCGTAGCTGGTGCCGCATCCTCCGGGGTCGCGGCCATTGCCGCTGTCTGGCCGGACTGCAGAGTCGCCGTAGCCGTTGCCGCACCTTCCAGAGTCGCGGCCAGTGCCGCGCGTGCTGTACAGCTACTGGCATGCCGAGCCCAGCGGCCGACGGTAGGGACGCCACGGCAGAACCGGCACGCGACAGTGCCCACCAGGGCGGGCCCTTCGAGTGGACGGCACCGACTGGCATGGATGTTGCGTGCTCTGGTTGACATGAAGCGCGCGCCGCATCTGTCGCAGGTGTGCGTCGCTCCTTCCAGTTGACTGGCTGGGGCGTTGGCTGTAGTCTGGCTTCCGCCAACCCGACTGCGCGCCGGGCAGACGGCAGCGTGGCGCGCAAGGCGTTCAAAGTTGGCGCCGCAATACGTGCACCGATGCCGCGCGTCCGTTGCTGCTTTTGCCTTGGCCGCAGCCTCGTAGTTACCGGCCGCGCGTTGCCTCTCTGCGCAGGTGTTTAAGTGCCGAGACATGCCTTTGGCTGTCAGTGTCTTACGGCAGGCCGGGCAAACCTCCCTCGGCAGCGCTGCTCCAAACTGTCGTCTGCTGCTGGTAGCCGCTGCATCAGTCCCTTGATTCGACGCTGTTGAGGTCGATCGAGGCAGCTCTGGACTGCTGCCGCTGGGCGAGGTAGCCGAGTTCTTGCAGATGCCGGCATGGGCGTTAAGGTTGCGCTCGGACCTAAATTGACGGCCGCACTTGCATGTGTACATATTCCGAGCAGTGAATCCAAAGGCCGAGACGACAATGTTACTGTGAAGTGGAGCACCCAAGCCGAGACATGACGAGCCGTGATCTTAGCCAATAAGGCCGAGAAGCGAAGCGAAGCGAACAGCAGGATGGTGCGGTAGCTCTTCCAGCTGGGCGGGACGCGGTGGAATCGGCGCAGGCAGAGGTCGGAGATTGCGGCCAGTGCTCGTCCGGACGGGTCGGCCTTGGTCAGGTCGGAGTACCGTAGGCCGTCGTTGCCAGGCGCAGAGTCCGTCCGACCCTTGAGGGCGCGCCGTACGTCCGCTGCCGTTATCGGTTCCGCTGTGCTGTGGTCTGCGGTGGTCGCCGTTGGGATGTATGCCGCGTCACTGTCCCAGTCGCGGGGTCCTCTGTCGGCGTACCTCCGGCGGAAGTCGGCTTCGACGTCAGCGAGGGGGACCGCGCATTCGACTCGGGCTTCGCCGAGGATCTCGCGCATGGCTTCGCGACGGTTTCTCGCGTACCGTGCGGCAAGGTTGTCGTTGCGCCTTGGTCCGCCCCTCCCTCTGCGATTGTTCTCGGGCTGTGCGGCGATGATGAAGCTATCGCAGGCGGTGCAGAACTCTGGCCAGGCTGCTGCGTCGTCCTCTGGTAGGTTGGCGATCGCTTGGAGGCATGCTGCCGCCGCGGCTGTGGTTGGTGCTTCTGGAGCCAAAGCCGCGGGTGCTGCTGGAGCCGCGGGTGCCGCTGGAGCCGCCGCCAAAGCTGCTGGCGCCGCTACCGCTGCCGGAGCTGCTGCTGTCGACGCCGCCGCTACCGCCGGTGCTGCTGCCGCCGGTGCTGCTGCTGTCGCCGCTTCCGCTGCCGCCGGTGCTGCTGCTGTCGCCGCTGCCGCTGCTGCCGGTGCTGCTGCTGCCGGTGCTGCTGCTGTCGCCGCTGCCGCTGCCGCCGGTGCTACTGCCGCCGGTGCTGCTGCTGCCGCCGGTGCTGTTGCTGTCGCCGCTGCTGCTGCCGACGGTGCTGCTGCTGTCGCCGCTGCCGCGGCCGCCGGTGCTGCTTCCGCCGGTGCTGCTGCTGTCGCCGCTGCCGCTGCTGCCGGTGCTGCTGCTGCCGGTGCTGCTGCTGTCGCCGCTGCCGCTGCCGCCGGTGCTGCTGCCGCCGGTGCTGCTGCTGCCGCCGGTGCTGTTGCTGTCGCCGCTGCTGCTGCCGCCGGTGCTGCTGCTGTCGCCGCTGCCGCGGCCGCCGGTGCTGCTTCCGCCGGTGCTGCTGCTGACGCCGCTGCCGCTGCCGCCGGTGCTGCTGCCGCCGGTGCTGCTGCTGTCGCCGCTGCAGCTGCCGCCGGTACTGCTGCTGTTGCCACCACTGATGCTACTGGAGCCGCGGGGACTGCTGGTGCCGCCGACGTCACCACCGGAGTGAAGCGAAGCGAAGCGAACAGCAGGATGGTGCGGTAGCTCTTCCAGCTGGGCGGGACGCGGTGGAATCGGCGCACGCAGAGGTCGAAGATTGCGGCCAGTGCTCGTTTTAAATGCAATTAAAACAGTGGGAAAAAGTGAAGGCGCAGGAGACGGGATGGCGGCGGGGATGGGCGCGAGAGGCGGAATCACAGCGAAAAATGCTTACAGAGTGCATTAACTTTGAGACAGTAAAAAGTAAAATATTAAAGAAAAACAAAGTAAAACAAAAATGCAGAGTGGAAGATAAATAAAACAGGTAAAAGTAAAGTTAACAGGGTGGGCTGAGATGAGCAGAGTTTTGCACCCGCGCCAGGCCGCCGTGTGCGCTGCCCTGACCGCCTGGTGAAGCCTCCTTCCTTCTACCTTCTTCCTACCACACAAAGGACCACCCTACATGGCTATATGCATGTACAGTACTCCTTGATACTACCATGGCTTCGCCTTCGATATTTTAGATTTCTAAGATGCGCAGATCCTTGCTGTACTGCAGCGCAAGGCCTACGCGTGGACCAGGTCGTGTGAACACGAAGCACTGGCCCGACTCATCAAAAACCGGATTAATTACTTAGTAGACCAATGGTCTACGTTAGAGGAATTAATCTCTAAAGAACAGAGCGAAAGGCCCTGCCCGTCGGCCGAGTATCCGACGGTCGGGCAATATATTTAAGTATTAAACACAATAAGCGATATAAGCAGAAATATTTGGCCAAGAGCCGATGATGCTACTGAAAGTAGCTAAAAAACGGGTTCGCAGGATGCGTAAAACAGTAAAACATTGAAGTAAATGCAATTAAAACAGTGGGAAAAAGTGAAGGCGCAGGAGACGGGATGGCGGCGGGGATGAGCGCGAGAGGCGGAATCACAGCGAAAAATGCTTACAGAGTGCGTGTACTACGAAATAGTAAAAAGTAAAATATTAAAGAAAAACAAAGTAAAACAAAAATGCAGAGGGGAAGATAAATAAAACAGGTAAAAGTAAAGGTAACAGGGTGGGCTGAGATGAGCAGAGTTTGGCAGAGTTCGGCGCAAAATCAGTGGATTTGAGGTGCGCCGGTGCAGTGCTCCACCCACGTGTTGCGGCTCCAGTGGATGCAGTGCAGCGCCAGTCGACGTTGGAGGTGCCGGATGTCGCGCTCGCGCAGGCCTGCAGCGCGCAGGATGGCGTTGTTGAAGGGCGACCAGGCGCCCAGCGAGCCGATGCAGAAAGTGGCCAGGGCCGTTGGCGCCTCTGCGCTGAGCTGCTGCGTGATGCCGGCGTACTTTTGGCATACGGCTCGGTGCTTGCGTGGGAACGTGGCCGGCCCGACCTCGAACGGCGACTTGACTTCGATCAGGAGACGGCGGCCTCTGTCTGGATCCATGATGCTGATGTCAGGTCGCAGATCAGAGCCGGGGAGGACCTCCTGGTCGGTGGTGATGGTCGCGTTTGGGCGGGCCTCGCTGATGGCGGTGGCGACGGCGTTGACGATGCCGTCGTGGCGGTCCCTCCACCTGGCCGCGTGCACCGGGCAGCTGTTGATGACGTGGCCGAGCGTCTCGACGCCGGCTCCGCAGCGGCGGCATCGCGGGTCGGATGTCGGGTCGGCCAGTCTCCGGAGCGCGTTGGTGGGCACCAGGTTCAGCCGCGCTCGGTGGATGAAGCGCCAGTCGCAGGCGCGCATGCCGGTGCTGCTGAACAGCCAGGTGTGGCTGCCGATGTGCGTGGCAGTCGTGGCGAATCGGCCCTGGGAGTGGCACCCGCGCCAGGCCGCCGTGTGCGCTGCCCTGACCGCCTGGTGAAGCCTCCGGGTGATTGCTGCCGCTCTGTCGCATCGCTGGATTGTACCGGACAGCGGGTCGCGCCACTCTAGGCTGGCCGTCCAGTCGTTGCTGATGGTGAAGCGCAGCCCGGTCGCGTGGAGCACCTCGCGGGTGGCGTGGCGGACTTGGAACCACCAGCTGGCCGTTTCTCCGCTGGGTGGGAGTGCTGCGCCATTAAGGAAGTCGGCGACGTCGCGGGGTCGGACAGGTGCAGCCCGGAGCCGTAGGCGGCGTTGGACCAAACCGCGCAGTTCGGCCCAGGCTAGCTCTCTGAGCGCGGCGTCGGTGCAGCAGAGTCGCCTGACGGCCTCGGTGACCTTCTGGACGGCTGCCTCCTCCTTCGCTAGGGACAGGCCAAGGCCGCCGTGGCATCTGTCGGCGTAAAGGTAGTCTGTCGAGGACTGCGTCGGAAGGTAGACGATGCGGCGGAGGATTTGGCGTGCGCGCTCGTCGTAGCCCAGCTCCGCTCTCTGATGGCCTTGCAGTTTGCGCCTTGGGTTGCCGAGCTTCGTCCAGTCGGCGTCGCGCAGGCGGAGGTGGAATGGCAGGCGCGACGCAATGAAGGTGTTGTAGGCGTCGAGCTTCTGCCACGGTAGCAGGTCGCTGTTCGCCACGGCCGTCAGGTCGTTGAGCGCGCGTTCCAGCAGCGCCGCCACGGATGCAGAGCGGCGTTCGCCGGCCGGCACGCCCAGGTACTCGTAGAATTCGTCCTCTGCGAGCGCCCGGATCGCGCCTGCCTGTACGCGCAGCTGGAAGTCCTCCCCGGGCCCGCCGTTGATGGTGAGGCGGCCACACTTGTCGGGGTTGATCTCTAGGCCGGCCCAGGCTGCGGCGCGGTCGATCGCTGTCACCGTGCGCTGCAGGGCCTCGCCGCTGTTGGCTAAGAGCGCAGCGTCGTCGGCGTAGGCGAGGCTGAGTTGCCTGCTGTGCCCCAGGAGGTTGTAGCCGTCAGCCTGGTTTGGCGCACGCAGTAGCGGCTCCATGCAGAGGGCGAACAGCACTCCGGACAGCGGGCACCCTTGCCGGACACCGCTCTCGACGGGGATGTCGGCAGTCGCCTGATCAGGGCCGGTGTACACCGCAGTGACGTTGTCGGCGTAAATGTCTTGGATGAGGGCCTGTGTGACTGCGTCTAGGCCGCCTCGCTCGAGCTGGCCGAACAGGAGGTCATGCGGGACGCTTGTGAAGGCGTCGCGGAGGTCCACGAAGGCGGCGTCGAGGACGGCTTTGCGGCGGCGCGCGTCGTCGCGGCATGCTCTCAGAACATAATTGTGGTCGGCGCAGCCTTCATACTGGAGTCCGCCACGTTGTCCTGGGCTGATCAGGTCGGCGTCGGACGCCCACCGCGTGACCCGCTCCGCCAGGATGGCTGCCAGGATCTTGTAGCACGTGTCCAGCAGGGTGATGGGCCGCCATTTGGACAGGTCGGATTCTTGGCCGGCGATGTACCGGTCCGGCTTCTTGAACAGCAGGATGGTGCGGTAGCTCTTCCAGCTGGGCGGGACGCGGTGGAATCGGCGCAGGCAGAGGTCGGAGATTGCGGCCAGTGCTCGTCCGGACGGGTCGGCCTTGGTCAGGTCGGAGTACCGTAGGCCGTCGTTGCCAGGCGCAGAGTCCGTCCGACCCTTGAGGGCGCGCCGTACGTCCGCTGCCGTTATCGGTTCCGCTGTGCTGTGGTCTGCGGTGGTCGCCGTTGGGATGTATGCCGCGTCACTGTCCCAGTCGCGGGGTCCTCTGTCGGCGTACCTCCGGCGGAAGTCGGCTTCGACGTCAGCGAGGGGGACCGCGCATTCGACTCGGGCTTCGCCGAGGATCTCGCGCATGGCTTCGCGACGGTTTCTCGCGTACCGTGCGGCAAGGTTGTCGTTGCGCCTTGGTCCGCCCCTCCCTCTGCGGTTGTTCTCGGGCTGTGCGGCGATGATGAAGCTGTCGCAGGCGGTGCAGAACTCTGGCCAGGCTGTTGCGTCGTCCTCTGGTAGGTTGGCGATCGCTTGAAGGCATGCTGCCGCCGCGGCTGTGGTTGGCGCTTCTGGAGCCAGAGCCGCGGGTGCTGCTGGAGCCGCGGGTGCTGCTGGAGCCGCGGGTGCTGCTGGAGCCGCGGGTGCTGCTGGAGCCGCGGGTGCTGCTGGAGCCGCGGGTGCTGCTGGAGCCGCCGCCGATGCTGCTGCCGCCGATGCTGCTGCCGCCGATGCTGCTTCCGCCGGTGCGCACTTGAAACCACCCAGAAAGAAACCACCCAGGTTGATCTCTAGGCCGACCCAGGCTGCAGCGCGGTTGATCGCTGTCACGAGGTAAAAGCTGTAAAAGTAAAGTTAACAGGGTGGGCTGAGATGAGCAGAGTTTTGTATCTGACGTCGGTATTCTACCTTCTTCCTACCACACAAAGGACCACCCTACATGGCTATATACATGTACAGTACTCCTTGATACTACCATGGCTTCGCCTTCGATATTTAAGATTTCTTAGATGCGCAGATCCTTGCTGTACTGCAGCGCAAGGCCTACGCGTGGACCAGGTCGTGTGAACACGAAGCACTGGCCCGACTTATCAAAAACCGGATTAATTACTTAGTAGACCAATGGTCTACGTTAGAGGAATTAATCTCTAAAGAACAGAAACTACACTTTGATCTTAGCCAATAAGGCCGAGAAGCGATAAAGAATTTTTAGGTTTGCAACATCTTTAATAAGAAAACTCAATCATATACAAAGCAAAAGTTCTTGTTTTCGTAGCATCTACTGTCTAGACACATAAATAGCGCTCAATCTGGAAAATTCGTACAGAAACACGGTAAATTGCCTGTCTAAAAGGCGTCTTATAGTAAAAAAAACCTAAAACCTAAATCTTTTTCTGTAAAAGAATCTATATATTTTGTACTGATAACTTACAAAATACAGTTTTACGATTTAATGGACGGAATGTGCAAATAGCGCTACTGAAAGTAGGAGCACGCAACTTTCTTTTTACCTTGATTTGCGTTTCAATGACTCACAACTCGATGCCAGTATTATAACGTTAACGACCTATATATTTTTTCTTTGTTAATTTAAGAAGAATCTCTCATTAGCAGAACTAATCTGGCTAGCTGTTAAGTGCTGTCGCGGCAGCCGTATGCAAGACCAAGTTGCAGTTCGTTGCCACATCATGATGTACGCATATGCCTGAATTCAAAGTTTGCGGGGCCAATATAACAAGGACCACTAGGAACACTTCGTTATATATGGACGTAACACTCGATTCGTGTAAAAATAGTTAAAGGCCGATTTTCGAAGGTCTTGAATTACCACTTGAGGCCCATGCAGATCCACACTTGTCTATCCTCCTATGATGCTCTTGGATATCCAGAACTGAGATGCCCAGGTCAGCCACCACTTTTACCACTTTTACAATGCAAAATGCGTTAAAAGACGTTTTGGGCATTTATAGAAGCATTTTGCTTGTTTTGCTTGTTTACTTTTTCCATTTTCCTTCTTGTTTTTGTTGTTTTATCACTTTGCAACGCTGTTCGACAGACGATTAAATCTGCTCAATATAGTTTTACCATACCTACTGAATTTTGTGGCGGACAGACTGCTGTTTATAAGTTTAGCTATAAGCAAATAAACTCGGTACAACTATGTTTGCTTGCAAAATTCTGCTGCCACTCGCAAGCCACTTCAATTTACAGGTTATAAATTGTCAACAATCTCAACAATCTGGCGAAAAAATGAACCTTCTACATGCAACCGATTCGGAGATACAGCAGACATTTTAATTCGGCCTTCGGCCTTCAACTATTTTTGCACGATTTGCAAGTGTTGCTTGCGTCCTTCAAGTCTAGTAGTCCTAGTAGTCTAGTAGGCATATAAATGTCTTTCAGCGTGCCGCCGCCACTCCGATCAAATGCTCCTCAAAATGTGCTGCGGGAAAAAAGCATTGCGGGAAAAACTCGGCAGGCAATTCGTTCTCGTGCCAATGGCGGATTTAGAGGGGGGCGCACAGGGCACGCCCCCCCCCCCGTTGAGTTCGATTTTTTTATAGGCCTACTGAAAATACACATTATCATGTACATATACTTGTACATGATATGCATATATATATGAGCCTTAATTAGTAGTCTGCGCCCCCCGTTCAAAATTTTCTGGATCCGCTACTGTCTCGTGCTCCCGTATGTCAAGGTGACTCAGCAGGGTATACTTTAATTTTTGCCAATTTTTGCATTGGAACCAGATCGAGGACGACACTAGCGCGGATCCAAGGGGAGTCAATTTGCTCAAGGGATCGGCTGACCTTATACTCCCCACCAGAGAAAAGGACAAAAGACAAATTTTTAGTCAGTTTCACTAGTTCGAAAACTACAAATCGTCGAAAAGTATTTTTCATACTTTTCACGACGATAGCAAAATTTGACTTCATATGCGCATAAGCTCTAAATTTCACATGATCCATCAAATTCGTTTAAGTTGTTTCATAAGCGTCGGAACGTTTTAAAAAGTGAGGGGATGGGGTAGACAACAATTCTGTTAACGACCGGGGGGTAGCGCAATAGTCATAGATAAAGTCAGAGATGTACAGTGTAATTAAAAAATATATATCTAATCGATCAGGCATGAAAATGTGTCAAGGGTCGCTCAAAAAGTGGGGGTGCATATGGTAAACTTGCTGCGCGCATGACCACCAAAATTTAAAAAGTAGCGGGCGGGTGGGGGGGGGCACGACCCGCCACCATCTCCCATTCCGAACGTCTGAGTTGTTATACATGTTTGTAGCTGGTGCAGAAGCAAGAGTTTTTGACATGATATAAAAATTCGAGCTTCCGAAAGATTCCGTCTTTCAGCGATGCGGAATTTAGGTTATGACCCCCCCCCCCCGATATAGTAGGATCATGATCTACGGTAACGATTTTGAAGAGGCTAAGATAGTTTGCCTCACGTCAAAAATTATATTGATCTACCGGCGCCTAATTAACCTCCTCGTGACAGCCTAGTTAGCATAGCTTTCTATCTATGGCTATCTAGAGAAGTTTTTTGTACTAAGTGAGACGTCGCTACAGTAAAATAAAAAATAAAATAAATTTTCCATATAATAGAGTAGCTTGTAATACAAATAATATTATTTTACCCATGGCGTACAGTTGATAGTTTTTTGTTATACTAATATTAATAAAGTATTTTAAAATGCTCATTTTTTAGAATAGACTTTCTGTAGCCGCGTATTCTTGAGTTTTAACTGCCGGGACTTCTTTAGTCAGAGAAAAACTTGATTTATTTGCGTTCCAGCTTGCTTGATTAAATAGACTGACCGCGATGGGGGAGGGCAGGGTGAAAAACGCAGCTTAGAAAATCCTAACCAATCGGATTTCGCCGATAGGGTAGGCACTAAGCACTCTATTGGTTGGGGCTCGTTATTCACGCGTTTTCAGCCAATCAGAAACAAAAAGAAATTTCTAGAAAAGGCTATACGCAGGGGTGGGGTGACGCAGAAAGAAATACGGAGAAAACACTAGAAGTGCACGCGCACGCAAATTGAGCACTATTACAAAAGCTCCCCTTTCAACAGTTTAATGTCCTCATTAAACCCAAGGGGTGGAAACGACAGATGAAAGCTACTCCAATAGGGAAGAACAGAACCAGCTGTAGCAAATAGAACAATTCGAGATAACCGGGTTTCGAACAATTAAATCTAAATCAGGATTACTAAGCTAATAGATAGACGCTATTAAAAAGTTCTAGACCTACGACCTATAAAGCAAAACTGCTGGCTACAACCAGTCAGTCAGTCCTCAACGTGCGTTAGTCAGTCCTCAGCGTCAACAAGTTGCCCTTCATCGTCACTACTGGCGTCCTGATCAGCACGCTGAGCAGACTGGGTCCGTTGCAGACACGCTCGCTTCAACTTGTTGACATGCACGACGCGCCCCTTGATCTCCCCGTCCGTGTAATTGATCGGCCGCACCAAGTAGTTGACAGGTGATGTCTTGCGCATGACTTTAAATGGGCCTGTCCACGGTGATTGATGCTTCGGAGGCAGACAGTTGGTCCTGGACAGCACAGCAGGCGGAACGAACAGCCACACTAGATCGCCGGTGCGAAACTTGCGCTTCTGGGCTTTCAGATCGTAGTACCGCTTCTGCCGTCGTTGAGCCGCGCCAGTTGACCTCCGCACAGCGTCAAAGGCGTCCTGCAGTCGTTGAATGGTCTCTACTGCGTACTGGCCGACGACGGATGGAGGCTCTGGGGACCGATAGACAACGTCCAATGGCAGAACCACCTCCCGGCCCGTCATCAGGAAATGTGGGGAAAATCCGGTCGTCGCGCTGATGCTGCTTCGATAGGCTAGGAGACAGTACGGCAGGGCGTCCTCCCAGTCCAGCGGATCGACAGTTTGAAGGTGGCAGCGCAACATCTGATGGAGTGTCCGATGAAATCTCTCCACGAGGCCGTCACATTGAGGATGATAGCCCGACGTTCGAGTCTTGTCGACCTCCAATAGTGTACAGAGACTGCGAATGATGCGGCCATCGATGCTCTTGCCGCGGTCGGAGTGGAGAATATGCGGAGCACCCCACCTGGAGATCCAGTTGTTGAAGAGGGCCTTGGCAATTGTCGTCGCCTTCTCGTCCGGAATCGGCACCAGCTCCGTCCACTTGCTGAAGTAGTCGACGATGCTCAGGATCCGATCGTTGCCGTTTCTGGAAGCGCCGACCTTGACAATGTCGAACCCGACACGCTGCATTGGAAACCCTGCAGTGATGGACTGTAGCGGCGCCCGCTTGATAACCGGAGTCTTTGCCCGCTGGCAAACCTGGCATGACCGAACGGCCAACCGGACGCTCTCCGACATTTTTGGCCAGTAGCAACGCGTCTTTAGGCTGGCCAGCGTCTTGACTTCGCCCAGGTGGCCGACGTTGTGAATCTCGTCGACAAATTCGCGTTGTCGGCAGCGGGGAATGACGGGTACTGGCTTTGTGTTGACCAGCCTGTGCAGTGTACCGTTCACGAAACACAAGTCATGCACCTTCTGCGCCAGCACCAGGCTCTCCGGCGGTACTCGGTCGCGTTGTCGGTCGGTAAACCTAGTCTTGCCGTCGGCCAGCAGTCGGAACACCGGACTGATAACCGGATCCTGCAGCTGAAGCATACGTAGCGTCGGTGGCCTGTTGTCTGCCGCTGGCGCTGCGGATTCATCTTCGTTGGTGTCGTCCTCGCTGCTGCTGCTTTCTTCGCTGTCGTCCGACCGGGGCTGATGGATTTGCTTGCGCCTTGATGGCACGGTGCCGACGCAGACATGCACATTGTCGGTCTGAACAGCTTCGTCGGTAGCCGTCGACACTAGCTTGATGGTCGCTGCGTTGATCTGGGCGGCAGCGGCGGCATCACTGTTGGCGTCGGTCTGGCAGGCAACCGAGGATGTCGTCCTGCTGGTGGTCTCATTTGTTGGTCGACACACCCGACACTGGTTGGTACAGCGCTGCTGCTGACGGGACAGCGCATCGGCGTTGTTGTGTTGACGGCCCGGCCGATAGAGTACTCTGAAGTCGAACTCGTCTAGCGTCTGCAGCCACCGCGCGAGTTGACCTTCGGGCTCCTTGAATGTCAGCAGGTGCGTTAGAGACTGATGATCGACCCGCACGGTGAACTTCCGAGGCAGCAGGTAATTCCGGAACTTCCTGACATGCTCAACGACGGACAGCAGCTCCCGCCTCGTTACACAGTAGTTGCGCTCGGCTTTTGTTAGTGCTCTGCTGGAGTACGCGATGACTCGTTCTTCGCCCGCCTGCAGTTGAGAGAGTACCGCACCAATGGCGCAGTCGCTGGCGTCAGTGTCCAGAATGAACTCCGAGCTGGTCGCACTAGTATCCGGGAAGGCGAGGATTGGAGCAGAGGTCAGTGTTGCCTTCAGTTGGTCGAATGCTTCTTGGGCCTTGGACGTCCACTGAAACCTTTCTGTCGGAACCGTCAGGCGTCGTAGCGGCTCGGCGATCTTTGAATAATCCCGAATGAACCGTCTATAGTAGGCTGCGAGACCTAGGAAGCTCTTGACCTCCTTGGAAGTTCGGGGTGTAGGCCAGTCTCGGATCGCAGCAGTCTTTGACTCGTCGACGGTGATACCCGACTTGGAAACTCGATGGCCCAAGACGATCATCGTGGTGTTGGCGAAATGGCATTTAGATGGCTTCAAGCGTAGGTTCGCGTCCCGCAGCCGCTCGAACACCGCCCGCAGCCGATAGTTGTGCTCCTCGATAGTCCGGCCCATGACAATAACGTCGTCGATGAAGACCAGGCACGCTTGCCAGGTCAGGCCTTGGAGCACCAGCTGCATGAGGCGTTGAAAGGTTGCCGGGGCATTGCGCAGACCAAACGGCATGACGTTGAACTCGAAGAGGCCTTGATGGCAGATGAAAGCAGTTTTCTCTTTGTCGCGCTCCTCGACCTCAACCTGCCAGTAGCCACTCTCCAGATCGAGTGCCGAGAAGTAGGCGTTGCCTTGCAGCGCATCGAGTGTGTCGTCGATCCTCGGAATTGGAAAAGCGTCCGGCTTGGTGACCTCATTGAGCAGTCGATAGTCTAAGCAAAAGCGCGCTGTCCCGTCCTTCTTACGAACAAGCACGATTGGCGAAGCCCAAGGCGATGAAGACGGCCGGATTACTCCTTTGGTCAGCATGTCGTCGATCAATTCGGCCTGCTTGTCGATGACTGGACGCGCTGCACGCCGCAAACCCTGCCGGATCGGCCTTGCCCCGCCGGTGTCGATGCGATGCTGCAGGACTGCAGTTCGACCAGCATTGCCAGGGGATGCAAAAACGGTGCTGAACTCTAACAGCAAATCCTTGACCGACTGTTGCTCTTCGACGGAGATAGAGCTTTCGATGTGCACGTCGTTCAGCCAGTTGGTGCGAGGTAAGTCCGTCGCTAAAGCTGTTGTTGATGTAGCCGTGCTGACCGCGACCGTCGCCGCCGTGCTGCCAGCGGCCGTCGCCGCCGTGCTGCCAGCGGCCGTCGCCGCCGTGCTGCCAGCGGCCGTCGCCGCCGTGCTGCCAGTGGCCGTCGCCGCCGTGCTGCCAGTGGCCGTCGCCGCCGTGCTGCCAGCGGCCGTCGCCGCCGTGCTGCCAGCGGCCGTCGCCGCCGTGCTGCCAGCGGCACCCGATTGCTGAACGAATGGCTGACTTCCTAGCGGGGAAAAGATGCCAACAATGTCGCCGTCGCTGATGTTGACCGTGTGGTCGTCGACGTTGATGACTGCTAGGCCCATGCCTCTCTCGACCAGCTTGGCAACACAACGACCCACCAGGAGCCCCTGTGATCTTGTGCCGGTGACGACTCCTGGACACTCCGATCGCGTCCACGAGGCCGACTTTGCTGGTTTAACGGGGATTATCCAGCGCTCCCCTGGCTGCAGCTGCACGGAGGCCGCTGATACGAGCTTGCAGGTCTGTGCTGCCTCTTTACTTTTTCGAGCTGGAATCGACACGCCTAGGCTGTTGAAAGTGATGCAACCGGCTTGGAGATGGACCGAGACGTCGTGTTCACTGAGGAAGTCACAGCCCAGGATGACGGACGTCGGGTGAAGCTTCTCGAGTACGACGAAACGATGATGGACTTGTACGGTTCCCAGAGTCACTGCCAAAGTAGTCTCGCCCAGCACAGACTGTAGGTTGCCATCCACGCCTCTTATGATGATGCTGCTGGGCTGCAGCCGCCGCCTAGCTTTCTTACATATGTCATCGCTGATGCAGGACACCTCTGCCCCGGTGTCGATCAGACAGTGGCGCCGTCGTCTAAGGATGCGCGCTGTGACGAAGCGCACCTGGCCAGGCTGGCAGCTGCTGAGGCGTGGTGTTGAGGCCGAATGCGTTAGTGCTGAGAGGGCCGGTGCTGGCCTCGTGAACCAGCCCCCTCGGCGTTTGGGCAATTGCGTCGGATGTGGCCCGGCTGACCGCAGCCGAAACAGTTGGAACTAGCCGGTGATTGCTGTCGTTGCTGTCCTCGACCGCCAGATGAGGCAGGCTGCTGAGGCATCAGTGGTTTCGGTGGCGCTGAAAGTTAGCTCTGTGGTGGTCTCGGTTGCTGGGGCTGGATTTCGCCACGGCCAGCATCCATGTAGGCCCGGGTTTCTCGAAGCTGCTGGGCTATTCGTAGAACCTGCTCCACAGTGCTTGGTGGTGTTGGTTGATTCAGTAGTCGCTCGGTGACGTAGCCGTCATTGAGACCATGCATGAACTGCTCGCTAACTGTCTGTTGGACGTAAGCCTGAGCTCTTGGGTCCGGGTATGCCCTTGCAGCTAGCCGTTGAAGCTCCGTCAGGTACGTTTCGAAGCTCTCCTCTGGTCGACGCTGCCGAGCACGGAACTCGCGGCGAAGTAACGCTGCACTCTTGGCCCCGCCGTGACGAGACCGGAGGTGTTCAACGAGGCCCTCATAGCGGACACCAGGTAGCTGGTCCAGGGTTGTCCCCGGTGGCAGTCCGACGTAGGCACACTGGATCGCCAGCCAGGTGGTGTACGTTGCAAAAGCCGGTCCGAGGAACGCAGTCAGGGTGTTGATCTTGTCGGCGTCTCGAAGGCCTGGGAACCGGCTAATATAGGCGCTGATCCTGATGAGAAAGTCGTCGAAATCCTCCCGACCGTTGTACGGTGCAGGCTTAGGTACTGGCGGAAGAGCCGGTACTGGATTGTAGTCTGGCAGCGCTGCGTATCCGTGAGCTGGAGGATAGGCGTACTGCTGCATTGCTGAGGCCTGCCCTGACGCTTGGTCGATGTCTTCAAGGAACGGGTTGGTTGAGACTTCCGCCGAGTGTGCCCTCTGAAGGTCGTTGGCAACGAGGAAGGGATTTGTGGCTTCGCTGACTGTGGTCATCGACACGAAGGGGTTGGACGCGTTCGTAGACTCTGTAGAAACGGAAGCTGCCTCGTCGCCTGCGTTGCGCCGTCGTCCGACGAGACGTCCACGTAGTTCCAGGTAGTCGTCGTTATTCCACATGTGGAAAACTGGCGTGGTCGCCAATGTAGCCGCGTATTCTTGAGTTTTAACTGCCGGGACTTCTTTAGTCAGAGAAAAACTTGATTTATTTGCGTTCCAGCTTGCTTGATTAAATAGACTGACCGCGATGGGGGAGGGCAGGGTGAAAAACGCAGCTTAGAAAATCCTAACCAATCGGATTTCGCCGATAGGGTAGGCACTAAGCACTCTATTGGTTGGGGCTCGTTATTCACGCGTTTTCAGCCAATCAGAAACAAAAAGAAATTTCTAGAAAAGGCTATACGCAGGGGTGGGGTGACGCAGAAAGAAATACGGAGAAAACACTAGAAGTGCACGCGCACGCAAATTGAGCACTATTACATTTCAATGCTGCACAACAAAACAGACAACACCAGCTAACAGACAAACAGACAAACAAAAAATAATATAACAAACGAAACCATAGTTATGCTATCATTTCTTGTAGCCTATCCAAATAATTGCCTTAACCTCATTTATCATTTTATATATTAAAACTTCCTGCTATGATAAATATTAAAAAGGAAAAATAGGTAATGAGACTATACCTAAAATGCACCTAGGCCTACTTTTAGTTTTAGGATGCAATTTCAAAATTCAGGGGATATCTGCATACTTTGCATATGAGTTTAGGTGACATACATATGCATATATTGGGGTACTTGCCATTTTTTGGTATAAATTAGCATAAAAGTGATATAACCTAGTTACCTAGTATATTATACATGACACAGTGGAAACATTATGTCTATGGACTATATCAATGACATATTTTTTTAGATCTAATGGACAAACAAGGTCTTATAATATTGTTGTCTTATAATACTGTCTCTAGAATTAGACCTGGTATATACTAATACATGATCCAAATAGCTTGCAGTTAATTAGGCAATAACCAATTTGGCAACAAGTCAATTTGGCAATAGCCAATTTGGCTAATGCTAAAGTATATAGAAAGCTTAAGTATACTGAAGTAATAAATATAATGTCATATATAGAAAGCTATATATGACACTAATTAAATTTTAAAATATTGCTATTATAGTCCTTGCCATTCAAGTAAGGTAATTTTGTTTTAATCATGCTGAATAACATTTTCAAAGAGATGTATACACCCCCTTGGAGTCTTGGACTCAGATTAAGTGCATTTTTTCTACTTCTCTTTGCTGCCTGTATTTGTTGATTGCATTGTTTGCATTTCTAGTCAAATGAAGCAACAGACTTTAAGATGAGTATACTGTTTTTTGGAGATGCCTGCACATAGAATTGAATTGTCATATAGTACTTGTACCATTGTATATCATGTACCATGTGTTGCCACTAAGCATTGGGACAAAGAATGTTGATAAAAAAAACACAGGGCATTTTCATCATAGGTATTACTAATATATTGTAACACCAATGATAAATGCCAACAATAACAGTTGGAAACCAATCCCACTTAGAAATACCAAAGTGATAACTAGTAAAGATACTGAATAATAATTGGAATGACAACTTTTCAATGTTCAGTGTTCAATAGCATAGTAGTCATAGTACAAGTGTAGTGAGTTGTCAATTTTTTTTTCTTTTTTGGAACATTGGGGAGATGAACAAGCAAAGCATGCTCTGCCTGTTGTTTCAATCTGGCAGTTTTCTTGGCTGTGTGTTGGATGACATTGTCTATGGCACACTCTTTAATTACCAGCCGATCCAAGGCAAATTGTGTCTTATGCCTTGTGCAACCTTTCAATCACTAGCTGAACTTCTATTTTAGCCTCAAAGCACTCGGCAGCTGTCAATGTCAATATTGATGTCACGATTATCAGGCAAGAAGAGCTCACCACTTTTGGTTTGCAGATTCAGTAGCCTGACCTCATTGTGTATCTTCTTGCATACCATGCAATGGTCCCTTTGTCTCAATTACATGTAAAATCGAGCATTGAATTAACTTAACTGAATGCAATTTCAATTTCAACCTTTCTCTACCATTCTATGGCACATTTTTTACATTAGCAGGTGTGATTTACTCTGGGAAAAACATGTATGGTGGTATGTGAGACTTACCATTTTGTCTTATTCTGGAATCAGAGTAAATATGCAAACTCAACGCAATGGATGACAAATTACTGCCCTGTTTCAACCCCCCCCCTCATATGTTGCCGAACTGACTGTTGCCAAATTGACTTGTCACCAAATTGGTTGTTGCCAAGTCAACCTGTCATCAAATAACTAGTTCCCATCCAAACTATGCATCCAAGCATATAAAAAACCCAGGTATCAACCTAATATCATAATCATATATAATATTAGAGACTAGGCCTAAAGTAAAAGGCAAGTTTATATATATAACTTTTTCAAATGCATCAGCCAAATAATTATACTTAAAGGCCTAGGCAAAATCTATCAATTTGATTAAATAAATTAACTTAATCTTAGGTTCACTTTAAAAGTCTTAAGCCTAATAATAATTGGTTTTAATATAATATAAAGCTTCATCAACTCAGAATTCTCTCCATGAAATAGATATTCATCAATATTTTTTGTGAAACCTAAAACCATCAAAATCCTCTCCGTAAAACTGATACTCACCAAAATTCACTCCATGAAACTGATATTCATTAAAATCCTTTCTATGAAACTTAAATCCATCAAAATCCTCTCCGTGAAACTGATATTAATCAAAATTCATTCTGTGAAACAGATATTCATCAAAATCCTCTCTGTGAAACTTAAATCCATCAAAATCCTTTCTGTAAAGTTTAAATCCATCAAAATCCTCTTCGTGAAATATAAATCCATCAAAATCCTCTCTATGAAACTTAAATCTATCAAAATTCTCTCTGTGAAACTTAAATCCATCAAATCCTCTCTATGAAACTTAAATATATCAAAATCCTTTCCATGAAATGCAATATTTATCAAAATTCACTCCATTAAACAAAAATCTATCAATATTATCTCCTTCAAGCAGAAATCCATCAATTTAATCAACAATTGGAGTGTATTAAAAAGGCTTTCTAATTGTCTGTCTTAAATATATATATACAAAAAAGGATTCAGTGGTTAGGGTTAGAGCTACACTGTGCTGCCCATTAAAAGGTGCCGATAATAAAAAAATTGAACCAATTGAATCAATTGATTGCAAAAATGATTTTTTAGTCAGTATGAGTCTCAGTTAAAGTTAACAAATTGATTGCAAAATATAAATCAACCCTCTAATACACAGTGGCAGTTGAAGCCTCCAAATTTATCTATTGCATCTTGCAAAAATAAGTACAATCTTTGCAGAAAGTTATAAGTATAGAAATCGTTTTTGAATGCTGTGCTTTTAGTTTTCATACTTAAAGCAAACAACTTATATCCCCAAACTCAGCATTGAAAGATCTTTCCAGCAATATAAGTCTTTTCTCTCAAAGTTCAAAACTTGAGGAACAGTTTGTGTTTGAAATTTCCCAGTTTAAAGCATTGTATTTTTTAGTGTACATTCACTGCCTGCTACAGTGAGAGGCTCGCAAGTTTACGCATTGAATTTCACTGCCTGCCAGTTAGCAAGGGTCCAAGTGTACACATGCAGCCACTTAGAATGCCCTATCCACCCCACTGGAGAGAAAATACACTGCCAAGATAGGAAAAAGTTGTGGCGCAATCACTCAAAATTGATGCAAATTTTCAGTTTGATGCTCTGAATTTTTAGTTCAAAGCAGAAAAAGTGGCCAAAGAAGGTTAAGAAAACAGTTTTCTGTTTTTTTAACAGACTTAATTTTGAAAATTTCAACATTTAAATAGCCTATTGTTGCATAAGAAAATTCTGCATTGATATATATAAGTCCTGCATTTGAGTTGGCAGCTGTCTAGGAGGATATACATGTTAAACCCAGTCAGTCGATTGATCCACTCAGCTTTAGATATAAGATTGTAAGAAATATATTATTGCTTAAGTTTTATATTTCTCCAAGTCATTAGAATGAGAATGAGAGATATAATGCAAAGTAATACTATTTGGGACAGTTTTAACCCAAATTAGCAAAGGAACTTTTGACAAAAAATATTTTGCAGTGACCATTTTGACTAAAGCTTGCCATTTTGGCAAATGATTTGTTAAGAGTAGTCCAAGCTTTGGCAAAGAATTTTTGTTATTGTAGGAAAAGTTAAGATCATTAGAGATTATAAATATACACTGCCTATATATAGACTACTATATATATATATATTTAAATATATATATGCATAACCTTTGAAATTATATTAGCCATACAACTTAGCTTTGCATTTTACTTTAATAAAAAGTAAGAAAAATCTAAATGATAATTTAAAAAAAATATTAAGATTTCATCAATTTTTCAATTTACCCTTGACCTTAGCAATTATTTTTATTGCATTAAAATTTTTTGTTTTTATAGATCTTATTATCAATTGTCTTAAAATTTAAATATTTTATTCATTTAAAATGGTGATAAACTAAGTTTCACCAAATCAATTTGCCCATTGCAGCAATGAGCATATTAATCAAGTGCCAGTAGTGAGCATGTACTTTCTATCAGGATGGCCGCAGCTGCTTACTAATTGTATTGGATATTCCTGGAAAAATCGCCTACTAAGTGAGTAACAGTTTTCAGAAGTGCATTTAAAGTTTTAAGCTACTAATAGTAGTTAATAAAAAATAAAATGATTAAAAAATAATTTCAGGCCATCAATTTCTGCAGACATTTGATGAGCATCCACATCTTGTGTTGTTTGCTTCTGACTATTCATTTTACATTTACAATGTCAGGGTAAGTGTTACAATATGTTACATAGCATATGTATAGACATTTTAGTCTACTTATTGTAGCATTATATGGTTTCAATTTTGAAGGCCTGATATATAATTGCTTTTTGTGATGTGCCTTTCCTGTAATGAGATTAACCTTGTTTTTCTGTACTTATTCATATTCTTTCTGTACTGATTCATCTTGTTTCTGTACTGATTAATCTTGTTTCTGTACTGATTAATATTATTCCTGTACTGATTATTCTTGTTTCTGTACTGATTCAACTTTCTCATGTACTGATTTATTCTTTCTCCTGTACTGATTCATCTTGTTCCTGTACTGATTCATCTTGTTCCTGTACTGATTCATCTTGTTCCTGTACTGATTCATCTTGTTCCTGTACTGATTCATTCTTTCTCCTGTACTGATTCATCTTGTTCCTGTACTGATTCATCTTGTTCCTGTACTGATTCATCATGTTCCTGTACTGATTCATCTTGTTCCTGTACTGATTCATCTTGTTCCTGTACTGATTCATCATGTTCCTATACTGATTCATCTTGTTCCTGTACTGATTCATCTTGTTCCTGTACTGATTCATCTTGTTCCTGTACTGATTTGCATTGAATTTGCCCATTTCAGACCTGCATCCAGCTGTGCTCCTACAACAGGTCTCAAGAGTCTGTCAATCACTATGGCGAGACTCAACTGGTTCTGCTCAGCCAGACCAACACTATTCTAGCTGCTTCGGTAATCAAATAGCCAATTGATTTAAATGGAATTTTGCTAGATAATTTATTTTTAAAGGTTATTTACGTTTATAAATTTAATTATTAATATATTTCAGACAACTCTAGGCTACATTCTAATTCTCACTGTCGACTTAGGCGATGGCGACAGCTCTGTATTGGTGTCCGACATGGATGTGTGAGTCATATTCAGCTGTTCCTACTAGTATGGATAGTGGCAGTAGTATCATATGATCATTATTGTTGGATAATACTAATAGTTGCTATATGATTCTAAAAAATAGCTCAGCTGCAACCTCCAGCTATCCGCCCCCGATCCTCCGGCTATCCGCCCCCGATCCTCCGGCTATCCGCCCCCGATCCTCCGGCTATCCGCCCCCGATCCTTCGGCTATCCGCTCCCCGATCGGCCTGCTATCCGCCCCCGATCCTCCGGCTATCCGCTCCCCGATCCTCCGGCTATCCGCTACCCGATCCTCCGGCTATCCGCCCCCGATCGGCCTGCTATCCGCCTCCAGCTATCTACCCCCGATCCTCCGGCTTTCCACCCCGATTCTCCAGCTATCCGCCCTCTGATCCTCCGGCTATCCGCTACCCGATCCTCCGGCTATCCGCCCCCGATCCTCCGGCTATCCGCCCCCGATCCTCCGGCTATCCGCCCTCTGATCCTCCGGCTATCGGCCCTCTGATCCTCCGGCTATCCGCTCCCCGATCCTCCGGCTATCCGCCCCCGATCCTCCGGCTATCCGCTCCCCGATCCTCCGGCTATCCGCCCCCGATCCTCCGGCTATCCGCTCCCCGATCCTCCGGCTATCCGCCCCCGATCCTCCGGCTATCCGCTCCCCGATCCTTCGGCTATCCGCTCCCCGATCCTCCGGCTATCCGCCCCCGATCCTTCGGCTATCCGCTCCCCGATCCTCCGGCTATCCGCTCCCCGATCCTCCGGCTATCCGCTCCCCGATACTCCGGTTATCCGCCCCCGATCGGCCTGCTATCCGCCTCCAGCTATCTACCCCCGATCCTCCGGCTTTCCACCCCGATTCTCCAGCTATCCGCCCTCTGATCCTCCGGCTATCCGCTACCCGATCCTCCGGCTATCCGCCCCCGATCCTCCGGCTATCCGCCCCCGATCCTCCGGCTATCCGCCCTCTGATCCTCCGGCTATCGCCCTCTGATCCTCCGGCTATCCGCTCCCGATTCTGTCTATCTGCCCCGATCGTATATCTCCCACTCCAACTGATCGCTCCAGCCGGCAGGGTCGAACAGGCAAGTCGGCTCCCGGCCGTCAGCCTCTGGTTTCGCTTCGCCTGTCTGACGCAATCCACCTGGGCAGTCAGGTGACGTCAATGTGCCACTTCAAAGACGACCTGATTGTGGCTACTAAAGATGGCCTAATTCGTCGGTTGCGCTGGAATGGCGGCGCCTCGCAGTCTGTCATTGTTAGCGAAAAGCAGAATCAGCAACAGCAACAGAATCAACATCAGTCTGTAGATCTGGGTCAGGTGACGTTTTTCTACGATCTGGAGCATTCAAGAGCAACTAGACTCGCCGAGGAGGGCCTGCACTGTCGCCACTTGGAGTTCAGTCCAAGTTTAGGCGTTTTCGTGCTGCTGCTGTCCAATGGCAAGGCTGCCCTGCTGGCCACTAACTCGGCTACTAAGCTGGACCAGAAGGTGCGCGTTCAGTTCGGTATTATTCATTCTATGCTCTTTCTGTTCTAGTAGGACGTATGAAGATACTGACAGACACATCAAGATACTGACAGAGCCATCAAGATACTGGCAGACACATAAAGATACTGACAGACACATCAAGATACTGACAGACACATGCAGATACGGGCAGACACATAAAGATACTGGAAGACACATAAAGATACTGACAGACACATAAAGATACTGACAGACACATAAAGATACTGACAGACACATAAAGATACTGACAGTCACATGAAGACACTGGCAGACACATAAAGATACTGACAGACACATCGGGATACTGGCAGACACAAGATACTGGCAGACACAAAGATACTGACAGACACATCAAGATGCTAGTAGACACATGAAGATACGGGTAGACAAATGAAGATACCGGCAGACACATGAAGATACCGGCAGACACATTAAGATACCGGCAGACACATGAAGATACTGGCAGACACATGAAGATACCGGCAGACACATGAAGATACTGGCAGGCACATGAAGATACCGGCAGACACATTAAGATACTGGCAGGCACATGAAGATACTGGCAGGCACATGAAGATACCGGCAGACACATTAAGATACCGGCAGACACATGAAGATACCGGCAGACACATTAAGATACCGGCAGACACATGAAGATACTGGCAGGCACATGAAGATACTGGCAGGCACATGAAGATACCGGCAGACACATTAAGATACTGGCAGATACATTGGTAGACACACTAAGATACGGACGGACACATGAAAAGCACAAGCTAGACACAGGAACAGACAATGATGCGGGTAGAAAGCGGCAGACAGACAAGGCTACATGAGACAGAGACAAACGCTACATTAAAAAGACATTGCATGCATGAAGAGACACAATTGATATGAAGCACAACACACTCAAATATCTATATTTAAAATCCAGCTGGTCGAAGGCATCCTAGCCGAGAATCTGAAGTACGCCACCTGCATGTCGGTCAATAATAAATATCGAACCGTTGCATTCGGAGGCCGCGGCACCGACGTGGTCATATTCACCGCCGACGACGATACTAGCGCATTCGCTATGAGCAATCGGTTCCGCCTGACGCCGAAGCACCATCCGCCGGGGCTGGGTCTGGCAGCTGGGCAACAGACTCAGCTATTGGCTCTGAGATGGACCCCAGACTGTGCGGTGCTGCTAGGCCTGTGGGACAGGGGACACATCGCCCTCTGGACAGCTGGCGGCTTCCTGCTGCTGTCCATTCCGGCTCCAGCCTCGCCAGCAGCGGGCCTTATCGACGCCTGCTGGTGCTGCAGCGGCTACCTCATGGCTACCATCACCGATCGAGGCGGCCTGTCTCTGTATAGCTTTGTCAAGTCCGGATTAGTTGATAATCCTTGCCAGGGCAATCTGCGGCATATTGTGCAGTGCGGCCCCGATCGGGTGTTCCTATCGCCGCATCATCCTCATACTAGCGGCGCTGAGCCCGCTCAGCTCTACGGCGGCAGTAAAAACTGGCACACTGCCTGCCTGCCGGCCCTGTATACTGCCGCTCACTGGCCTATACGGGTGAGTTTCAGTGTGTTGCGAGTGTCACCGGCATATGCGGGACCTTACTGCCTTTTAAATGGATCCTTGTCCTCCGACTCCTCCCCTGACCTTCTAATGACCCTCCTCCCCTGACCATCCACTGACCCTCTCCTGACATTCCACGGCCCTCCTCTGACCTTCAAAGACCCTCCTCCCCTGACTTTCCAATGACCCTCCCCTGACATTTCATGATCCTTCTCTGACCTGCCAATGATCCTCCCCTGGCCTTTCAATAAACATCTCCTGACCATCCAATGACCCTCCCTGCCGCCTTCCCTTTTCTTCCAATAGCCCTCCTATGACCCTCCCTAGTCCTTCCCACGACCCTCCTTTAACCCTCCCCCAGCTCCTCAATTACGCGAGATCGCCTCCATGTCACCGTTAAGCCCCCAACGCACCCCTCTGCCGCAGCACGTGAGCATAGACGAAGGCGGCCGTTACCTGGCCGTGGCCGGCAGCCGAGGCTTCCTGCACTACGCCATCGCTACTCGAAAATGGAAATTATTTGGCAACGAAACGCAGGAGCGCAGCTTCACAGTGCAAGGCGGCTTAGTCTGGTGGGGCGCCGACTATATCTGCATGAGCGATGTTAGCTTAGAGAGCGGCCGAGCCGAGGTGAGAAATTACTTTTCATTGTCAATTGAAATTCGGTTTTTAAGGATGAGAAATTCCCTCTCATTGTAGATGAGAGATTCCTCTTTTTAAAGCTGAGAAATACCCCCTCATTCTAGATGAGAGATTCCTCTTTCTAAAGCTGAGATTCCCCTTCATTCTAAATGAGAGATTCCTCTTTTTAAAGCTGAGAAATACTGCTTCATTATGGATGAGAGATTGCTCTTTTTAAAGCTGAGAAATACCCTTCATTATCGATGAGAGATTCCTCTTTTTGAAGATGAGAAATTCCCTTTTAACGAACGAGAGATTCATTCAATGAGAAATTCTCGCACAGCACCAAAGCCGCCCCAATTCCGATTCCCTCAGCTGCGCGTGTACCCTCGACAGTCTCGCCTAGACAATGCCCAGGCCTGCATTCACCGGCTAGCCCAGCACGTGCGCCAGCCGCAGCTGGTGAATCTCCTTGGCAACCAGCTGGTGCTGCTGAGCGCCAACTGTCAGTTAGACATGTTCACCCTGTCCGAATCTGACGGCCAGGCTAAGCTGAGTCACGTGCAAGAGTTAAGCCTATCCAGTTATATGCTTGACGCCGGCTGCGTATTGCAAATCTGTTTAACTAATCTGCGCTCCGAGATTGGCGGCGCTTTCCCATCGGCTAGTGGCGGCGGCGGCGTCAGCGCCTCCTTTGACTCGGCTGACTTGGCCGGTCGCAGCCGTCATCAGTCAGGCGGACAGCAGCATCCGGAGTCTGTGCTAGTGAACTATTCTGGCAGGCTGTACTTCTTTCAGCGCGATCGCGGCGGGCTCATGCCGGTGACCGCGGCAACTGCGGCAGCTTACGAACAGCATCAGCTGGCCTCGTCGGCTGTGATTGGCTCACCGGTTGCTAGGCCGCTGCCATTCTGCTCGCCAATGGTGATTGCAACTAATGTTGAAATTGTGTGGACACCGCCGCATCGGCCTAAAACTCCCGCTCAGCGGCAGCGTCACGTGACCGACTCGATCTGGCTGAACTGCGGGTCTCAGGTTTGCCTATTGTATTTTGTATTCTTAAAGTACTCTGTCTGTCTATAATACTTTAATTGCATAGTCCCGAACAATCATCTGAATGTCTGATCCTAATCCTCTAGGTGTCTTCTAATCCCTATTGATTATGTCCTAATCTCTTTTTATCTAATCCTAATCCCTCTTGATCCTGTCCTAATCCTCTTTTGATCCTGTCTTAATCCCCTCTTGATCCTGTCCTAATCCTCTTTTGATCCTGTCTTAATCCCCTCTTGATCCTGCCCTAATCCTCTTTTGATCTTGTCTTAATCCCCTATTGATCCTGCCCTAATCCCCTCTTGATACTGTCCTAATCCCTTCTTGATCTCTTCCTAATCCCCTATTGATATTGTCCTAATCCCTTCTTGATCCTGCCCTAATCCCCTCTTGATCCTGCCCTAATCCCCTCTTGATACTGTCCTAATCCCTTCTTGATCTTTTCCTAATCCCCTATTGATATTGTCCTAATCCCTTCTTGATCCTGCCCTAATCCCCTCTTGATCCTCTCCTAATCCCCTATTGATCCTGTCCTAATCTCCTATTGATCTTGTCCTAATTCCCTATTGATCTTGTCCTAATCCTTTCCTAATCCTTCACTGATCTTTTTCCTCTCTGGTCTGGTCGATAATGTCCGTATCATGAACAATAAAGCTGTGCATTCCAATTTGCAAAATATCTCAATCGTGCTCACTGCTTATTAAACACACCTGCAGGGCATGCGAGTCTGGCTACCGCTGGTATCATCGAATCGCGAGTCTAAAGGCTACCTGTCCAAACGGATTATGCTGCCATTCTGCGTTGAGATTTATCCGCTAGGTGAGCTAAAGGGAGAATTTTCTGTGTTCAAAGGGTTGGGATTGTTGGAAATTCTGTTGATTATCAAAATCCCCTAATCCCTTAACCGTCCGCAGTTGTACTGTTTGAGGAGGTCCTATTCCTGAGCTGTATTAACGAAGTCTCCCAGTCGATTGGCCTGACCCTGTCCCAGGGTCGAGTCTCCGGGCCGTCCGATAATATCTCGCCTCTGGCTTTGATGCCCTTCAATGTCATTGAGAAAACTGTAAGAGTTGATTTGGCTGCGTTGGAATTCTATTTATTCTTCATTTACGGTACATCACTGTGTATCTATTCAATTTGTTTTCATTTCAGAGTCAAATTTTCCTTAATCATATTGTCAAACAGTTGCTGCGGAAAAAGTGAGTCATCAATCTGCTGTCAGTTACACTATTGAATAGTTGTAAATCTCACTGTCTACCCCCGGTCTACTTGTCTGCATCTCACTGTCTACTCTGTCCTCGTCTGTCTGCATCTCACCATTCTACTGTCTAAATCTCACTGTCTACCCCTATCTCTACCTGTCTGCATCTCACCATCTACTGTCTAAATCTCACTGTCTACCCATATCTACCTGTCTGCATCTCACCATCTACTGTCTAAATCTCACTGTCTTACCCCAATCTCTACCTGTCTGCATCTCACCATCTACTGTCTAAATCTCACTGTCTTACCCCAATCTCTACCTGTCTGCATCTCACCATCTACTGTCTAAATCTCAATGTCTACCCCTATCTCTACCTGTCTGCATCTCACCATCCGCCTTCATACTCCAAACAATACGCCTTAGTAGATCTGAGCCGCTCCGAAAAAGTGACTCAATCGGCGAATCCCTGGTCCACTTTCAGTCTTGGCCACCACGCCCTGCACATAGCCAAGTCCAGCGCCCATCTCACCTATTTCAACCACTGCCTGGAGCTGCTGCTACACGAAGTCCTAGAAGAGGAAGCCACCAGCAAGGAGCCGGTGCCTGACCCTCTCTTGCCCAGGGTGGTGGCCTTTGTACAAGAGTTCCCCGCCCAATACCTGGACACGGTGGCCAGGTGCGCCAGGAAAACCGAAGTATCACTCTGGCCCTACCTATTCGCCAATGTTGGCAGTCCTAAAGACCTATTCGAAGTGAGCTTAGTTAATGGCCAATTGAAGACCGCCGCGTCCTACCTGCTCATACTGGAGAACACCGAGAAACCCATTGTTAGCAAGCAGCACGCCACTTTACTGTTGGACGCTGCTCTAGACCGCGAGGACTGGAATCTGGCTCGCGATCTCATTCGCTTTCTCAAGAGCATCGACCCGGCCGAGCTGGCTGACACCGCCACCGCCGCCGCGCCCGCGCCGCAGGCTAAACGGCACCACGCCGGAGCCATGCGCTATCCGTCTGGACCGTTGAAGTCCGGCTCCTCGTCTATTGCTGGCCAGGATGTCGCTGACACATTCGCTGCTAGGCGGTGAGGCTGACGGGTGGGACTGTCAGAGTGATCTAGGCGATTCTGTGGAGTGACTGTCGGAGTGAACTTGGTGATTCTGTGGAGTGACTGGCGGAGTGATCTAGGTGATTCTGTGGAGTGACTGGCGGAGTGATCTAGGTGATTCTGTGGAGTGACTGGCGAAGTGAACTTGGTGATTCTGTGGAGTGACTGGCGGAGTGATCTAGGCGATTCTGTGGAGTGACTGGTGGAGTGAACTTGGTGATTCTGTGGAGTGACTGGCGGAGTGATCTAGGTGATTCTGTGGAGTGACTGGCGGAGTGATCTAGGTGATTCTGTGGAGTGACTGGCGAAGTGAACTTGGTGATTCTGTGGAGTGACTGGCGGAGTGATCTAGGCGATTCTGTGGAGTGACTGGTGGAGTGAACTTGGTGATTCTGTGGAGTGACTGGCGGAGTGATCTAGGCGATTCTGTGGAGTGACTGGCGGAGTGATCTAGGTGATTCTGTGGAGTGACTGGCGGAGTGATCTAGGTGATTCTGTGGAGTGACTGGCGAAGTGATCTAGGTGATTCTGTGGAGTGACTGGCTGAGGGAACTTGGTGATTCTGTGGAGTGACTGGCTGAGTGAACTTGGTGATTCTGTGGAGTGACTGGCTGAGTGAACTTAGTGATTCTGTTGAGTGACTGGCTGAGTGAACTTGGTGATTCTGTTTAGTGACTGGCTGAGTCAACTTGGTGATTCTGTTGAGTGACTGGCTGAGGGAACTCGGTGATTCCATGAGCTGTTGGATGTTGTTAAGAGTTATCTTGTTGCTACCTATGAATGCATTAATTAAACTTGAAAGTAGTGTTGTCGACTTGTTGCACTCAAGGTACTAAAATTGTTATTTGTTTTAGTATTAATTTACCTACATGTAATCTCTTGATGGCAAAATTTCGGTATGCATGGCGTGATGTTATTAATAAATTTACTTTTTTAATGCATGCTCTACTTGTTGAAACGTTACGGTGAAAAAATAACACCTACAGGGACTTTAGCGACTCTGGGGTGACTCTTAAGACGATTTTTTGACGACTTGTACCGTGACATCTCGGTCGTCTTAGAGTCGTCTAGAGTCGCTTCTTTCCTATTTTACCTGTGTTATCTGAAACAACTCTGAGGCGACACAAGTCACTCTGGGACGCTTCTTGTGCCCTGGGTACCGTTTTCATCGGGCTACTGACTCATATTGATTTGCGGTTGTTTCAGTTCCATACTCAAACACTGCATACTCTAACTCTTCTATACGCTAATTTCTTTCAGAAGTTCAGCCTCGTACGGCCTTTCAGCTGGCCGTCTGAACCAGTACCAAACAAAGTCAGTTGCGCAGCTTTTGGCCTCGAGCCGTTTTGTTATTTATATAACTTCACTGTTTAATTGTTGCACTGTTTCACTGTTTAACACGTTTTCTCTCGCTTGTAGTCTATTATATTAACTTTAATAAGAGTCAAATCTACAAGCTATAGCTCAGGGTTCGGGGGAATTAACATTGACATGCTTGCCTCCTCCTCCCTGGCTGTGCGGGTCAACTGTCGCCCCTTGATTTGCGACTTAGCAAGGTATCGATAGGAGTCCCTTGACATTGTGGTGACCTCTGCGTAAAAACTACTTACTACTAATAGTACTCTCACCATTGATTTAGTTGGCTAATTTGTTTCTCTCATGTCAAATATTTATATACTTGATTTAGTGTGTTTTTTCTACTACTAACACAGCTACTATTATGTGCTAGTTGCACTACTGCTAGTATAAATACAAGAAAATACTATTAAAAATTTAGAAAATTGGCTAAAATTTCTAATAAAATTTTTCTGCCAGATCTGGGACTCAGAGAGACGGCAGCGCCGGCAAGTCAGCAGCTGCCGCGGCGTCCGTAGCAGCGGCGTCGATCACAACGTCGACAACGTCCGGCGCGTCATCGGCTGCCGGCACTTCATCAGCAGGCGTCAATGCGGAATTGACTGTACTGGCTGCAGCTGGAACAACAGGCGGCAGCGGCATTGCCAGTCCAGCTGGTTCCACAGCCTCTGCCGGAGCTGGCGGCTTCAGCGCCGGCAGTCTGGCTAGCGGCCTGCCTAACCTTTCCGACGAAGTCAACGGCATTCTGCTGCGGCACGCCCGCAATCTGCTCGGTCACTATCGGGTACACGAGCTGGCCAGATTTGCTGCTAATATCGAGTTCGAGAACAACCAGTTTGTGGCCTGGCTCAGGCGGGAAAGGTTTGCAGTTATTGCTGTAACATGTACTGTGTAAGGATTACTGTAACAGGCAGTGTGTACAGTTACTTTAACATGTACTGTGTAAGGATTACTGTAACAGGCAGTGTGAACAGTTACTGTAACATGTACTGTGTAAGGATTACTGTAACAGGCAGTGTGAACAGTTACTGTAACATGTACTGTGTAACGATTACTGTAACAGGCAGTGGGAAAAGTTACTGTAACATGTACTGTGTAACGATTACTGTAACAGGCAGTGGGAAAAGTTACTGTAACATGTACTGTGTAACGATTACTGTAACAGGCAGTGGGAAAAGTTACTGTAACATGTACTGTGTAACGATTACTGTAACAGGCAGTGGGAAAAGTTACTGTAACATGTACTGTGTAACGATTACTGTAACAGGCAGTGTGAACAGTTACTGTAACATGTACTGTGTAAGGATTACTGTAACAGGCAGTGTGAACAGTTACTGTAACATGTACTGTGTAAGGATTACTGTAACAGGCAGTGTGAACAGTTACTGTAACATGTACTGTGTAAGGATTACTGTAACAGGCAGTGGGAACAGTTACTGTAACATGTACTGTGTAAGGATTACTGTAACAGGCAGTGTGAACAGTTACTGTAACATGTACTGTGTAAGGATTACTGTAACAGGCAGTGTGAACAGTTACTGTAACATGTACTGTGTAAGGATTACTGTAACAGTCACTGTAACATGCAGTGTGTAACAGGCTCCCTGCAAACGCCCACCGCAGGCTGGGTCCCGGTCGAGTCACAGACTTTGTCAGCGCGCTGAAGAAGCTCCACCTGGACTTCAAATGGCCCCTGCCTATCCGGCCAACGGCGGCTAACAGCAGCGGCGGCAACAACGGCAGCGGCGGAGCGGAGATCAGCGAGGCGTCGCACCTGCTGCTGCCGGCCCACCCGGCACCGCCCTCTGTCGCCAGTCCGTCCCAGCCGCCGCTAGCAGCACCGCTGGCCCGTCGCCCGCAGCAGCAGCAGCAACAGCAGCACCAGCCAGACAAGCAGGTGTTTCTAAAGCCGCGCTTCGTCCCCGCCGACGACTCGCCATCGACGGCGGCAACTGCCGTCGGCGGCGACCTGAGCAGCGACGGTCGCAATTCGGCCACTCAGTCCACGGCGGAGAGCCTGGCCGAGGAGCAGCTAGACCAGCTCACCGCCGAGCTGGCCAACACTGGCCCGCCCGGCATGGCCGCTAGACTTCGCTGGCTGTTGAAGGTGTTCAACGAAGCCTGCTGTCTAGACTGGGCCCTCCTAGTCGCTGCCGTACTGCGCGACACCGCCGCAGCTGAGGCCGCTTTATCGTCGCCGACCGATTCGGTCACGGCCGAGCGACTCCGCGAAGGCCTTCTGCTGCTGACGCTCTGGTCCGAGTCCGAGTGCCCCGGCTATCGGGGCTTCTTTGCCGACCTGCGCGCCCGCCAGCAGCTCATGCTGGTGCGTCGCCGGCTGAAAAGCGACTCGTCAGCCGGCGGACGGACTGGAAAACCGGGCGACGATGCCTCTGCGGCGACAGCGGCAGCAGCAACACCTGCGGCATCTTCAGCTGCTCCAGCTTCATCGTCAACAACTGCAACAATGATTGACTATTCGATCAACCGGAGCTCGTCAGCCGGCGCCCTGATGCGTCGGAAGCACACGTCGTCTGGTGGCGGCGACGAAGTCAAACAGCAACAGCAGCAACAACAGCAGCAAGCATCCCTAACCAATGGTTCCTTAGCTTCCGCCGCAGCAGCCGCCGTTTCCGCCCCAACGTCGCCAGTGCTCAGCGATACCTCAGCAACCCCGGCTGCAGCTGCCGCTGGAGCGCCAACGCCTGTGCCACCGTCAGGTTGTCGTCAGCAATTCGACTTTCCCGCCGCTGGTGCAGCCGATCTGGCTGGCAAGCAGCAGCAGTCACTGCCGGACTCGGACAGTCCGGACCAGCCAGAGTCTGCACTGGTGAATCCGGTTGAGCCAACCTCGCAGTCGGAAGGAGCTTGTGCGATTTCTTAGAAATCATATCTGGTTTTATTTGTATGTTGGTACAGTACGTGTATCTTGTATTTGAATGCTTTCATCCACTGTACATGTTTGGTGCGTGCGATTGGGTTTTTATTTATTAATTACTAAATTAGATCAATTCACCAAACTGGATCTGCTATCCGGTGTAGATGTGATTAGATTTACTCGCTAGATATGATTAGATCTAGTAAAGGAGACGACTGGATCTATATATGATTACATCTAGTAGAATAGATTTTATCTACTAGATTAGATTAGATGTAGTAGAGAAGATTAGATCTGAATGAGATTAGATCTAGTAGATTTGATTAGACCTACAAGAAATGATTAGACTTCAATTCTAATTTCGAGATACTTCCATTTTAATAAATTACAGTTTTTCGCCATTCTATGGTATAGTACACCGATATGTAGTTAACAATACTCGTCTGTAACATTCTGTGTTTGCCATCATTACTATTTCTAGTAGTGTAACAGAGTCTTCCTTATAATTAATGCCACTAATTTTAGTGCTTATCTCAAGACATTAATGTCAGGCAGGCACTACTTCAGTTAGGTAGTAGCGAATAGCGAGTAGTGACGCAATCATCGGTGTCTAACAAAATATATATTTTTATCCAAAAATTGCCAACCTTGCTTTGCTGTCAAGTCCTGCGACCTCTCTCTGTTGTTAGATTTATTAGTGTACATTTGGTTATTCTGTCTCATTTTGATTGAACTGTATTGGCAAATAATACTCTTAAAACTCGATGATTTGGCAATAAATTCCACATATATTTTATCTATTTATTTATTCCCAATCGTTAACTGCGTCGCCATGGTTACGTGGCTGGCGCGCCCGCCCGCCCCAACCCATTGTGTTTCCTCCTGATTTGAATTGCAATGTTGGTCTGTGATCCGTAGCTTAATAAAGATTGCATATACTACTGTTGATACTGTTATTGATAAATTAATAGCAGAATTACATTCAGTGTGAGGAAAAAAATTACTTTTTTTTGTTTATCCGCACGACACGGCATCAAAATGTCGGATCGTTTTGGCTTGCATGCGTTCTTTGTGTTTTAACTTTATTGTCCTTCAAATGTTATTGTTATTTAGATTGCAAAAATTATATCAATTCTATTATTGGGTCTGGCTCTTATCTATGGTGTCGCGTTTTAACTTTTTTTTCATTTTATAGTTTAACAGTAGGGATTGTTCTAGTGCCTAGATTTACTGCATTGCATAGTATTGGTAGATCTCATAAGTGTACAATTTAAGAACATATACCTTTCAGATTGAATATTTTAAACCTACTACTTGAGCTTGAGCTTGAAATCCTCTTGACCAACGCTAGAATCATCTTGACCCATACTCTAATCCCCCTTAACCCATACTCAATTCCCCTTGAGCCTTACTCAAATCCCCTTTGACCCATGCTCAAATCCCATTGACCAATACTCGTATCCCCATTGACCCATACTCGAATCCCCTTTGACCCATTCTCAAATCCCATTGACCCATGATAATCCTCTTGATCCATGCTCAAATTTCATTGACCCATACTCAAATCCCCCTTGAACCATGCTCGAATCCCCATTGACCCATACTCGAATCCCCCTTTAACCATGCTCGAATCCCCCTTGACCCTTACTCGAATCCCCCATGAACCATACTCGAATCCCCCTTTAACCATGCTCGAATCCTCCTTGACCCATACTCGAATCCCCTTTGACCCATGCTCGAATCCATTTGACCCATCTTCAAATCCCATTGACCCATGATAATCCTCTTGACCCATGCTCGAATCCCATTGACCCATACTCTAATCCCACTGACCCATGCAGAAATCAGAGCAGATTTGAGAAACATAGCAACAGTTCAGACCGCAATCAATAAATCAAGAGCCTAATCTCCAACAGCTCGGCTAGCAATGCGCCTGCAAAAGTGCTGGTTCTGCTCCAGCAACATCTACCCGGGCCACGGCATCTGTTTTGTCCGCAACGACTCCACCGAGTTCCGCTTCTGCCGCTCCAAATGTCACAAAGCGTTTAAAAAGAAGCGCAATCCCAGGAAGACTCGCTGGACTAAAGCGTACAGAATGGCTAGGAACAAAGACCTCAGCCAGGATCTCAGCTTGACATTTGAGGCTCGCCGATCAACTCTGCCGAAGTACAACCGCGAGGCGCTGACCCAGACAGTCGAAGCGATGCGCAAAATTGTGCAAGTGCGCCAGAAGCGACAGGCGTCTCATATTCTCAAGCGCCTGGCTAAGGGCACCGAGATGCGCCGACTGGCCGACGTGCGGTCGGTGGAGCAGGAGCTGCATCTTGTCCAGGCTCCGCACGCCACCAGGAAGATCTACGATCCCGACACCAAGCGGCTGGTGGCCGGAGCCGACGCCGCCGCCGCCGCGGCTAAACAGCAACGGCTGGACAAGCGGGCAACTGCCAAGGCTGCCGCCGAGGCCAGGGCCAAGCGAGCCAAACTGCGGGCCAAGGCCAACGCGGCTCTGACGCTGGATGCCGAGGCGATGGAAACTGAGGACGCTTGACTGACTGGGCCAGGTTGATCCCTGATCCTCCCTGCTCCCTGCGCTGTCTCATGTCCTTATCTTCTTTGGCTCAAGCTTAAACTCCTCTTTCACCCAAGCTGAAATCCCCTTTTTACCCAAGCTGAAATCCCCTTTTGACCCAAGCTGAAATCCCCTTTTGACCCAAGCTTAAACCCCCTATTGAACTAAGCTTTAATCCTCTTTGACTCAAACTTGACTTTTTTGACCCAAGCCTTAAACCACCTTGATCCCGGGTTTGAATTACCTTGACTGATTTTTCCCAATTCGGGCGCATTGAGAATCAGAACTAGCGAAGGCCCTGGCACTCGAACCTTGAGCTGTATTTATTACTATTGCCGATTTATTCTAATCGGTTTGAAAAGTTGCGCAACTGTTATGAAGACAAACAAATAAATTTGAATTTGGCTCGCTTTGCCCACCTGTGTTGCTGACAGTCTACTCTGATGCCATGCATTGCTGAGTAATGAAAAATGTTATCTTCTTGTCGCTAGCTCTGCTTTTATTTTGTCATTACATTTCTAGGGTATTGACTAAAGGCTTAGGTGAAGTTCAAGACGTCCCTTTATTTAAAGTAAATCCAAGATCAACCTCCCCAAAATCGCCTTTGACATCGGCCCTATCCTTAAAAATCGCCTTTGACATCGGCCCTATCCTTAAAAATCACCTTTGACATCGGCCCTATCCTTAAAAATCGCCTTTGACATCGGCCCTATCCTTAAAAATCGCCTTTGAGATAGGCCCTATCCTTAAAAATCGCCTTTGACATCGGCCCTATCCTTAAAAATCGCCTTTGAGATAGGCCCTATCCTTAAAAATCGCCTTTGACATCGGCCCTATCCTTAAAAATCGCCTTTGAGATAGGCCCTATCCTTAAAAATCGCCTTTGACATCGGCCCTATCCTTAAAAATCGCCTTTGAGATAGGCCCTATCCTTAAAAATCGCCTTTGACATCGGCCCTATCCTTAAAAATCGCCTTTGAGATAGGCCCTATCCTTAAAAATCGCCTTTGACATCGGCCCTATCCTTAAAAATCGCCTTTGAAATCGGCTCTATCCTTAAAAATCGCCTTTGAGATTACCCTCTGTAAATTTAAGATACGAGCGTAAAGGATGAAAAATGAGAGCTCTCGAAATATAAAATCGATTTTTGAGCTTCTGGTTGAATGTTGAAAAAAATCTTGCTGCACGAATCTGGGCCAGCCAGAAATTAGAACAATTTTATAAGTGAAAGAGGCAAAATTATATTTTAAATACAGAAGCTACGGCAGTAGTATAGAAAGTATATATTTGCTTGCATTTAATTATGAACTTTTGGATAAATCTGTTGCGAAGTTAAAGCAAGTGAATTAATTGATAAATAACTAAACCTATTAATGCTTTAGTTGAGAAGTAAAACAGTACAGAAATGATGGAATATTCGGCAAACTCTAGACATTTTCACGCGTACAGTGCAGTTCAAATATTAGACGAATAAACGGTTGTCAATAATTTCAACACAGTGATGACCAACTGCAGGGCTTCATTTAAGGACTGAAGTGAAAAATATTTGACTGGTATAGATAAAAAAACGTTCTAAAAAACAACAATAAGCAAGTAACAAAATCACAGCCTAGTTTTCAACTTAGCAAGTGGTTGCTAATAGTGTAGCTACCAACTGCATCTGACTCAAAGATTTATGACAAGTATAAACAGAAGAATTCCAGAACAAATAGCTGCAAACGCAGGGCTGCACCCAAAGAATTATTAGGATGTGTGCACCCTGGCGCATTTTAAGCGAAATTGTCACACAACCGGCGAGAGGCATTGCTGCCCATTCCGCCGACTCGCCTGAGCAGGCACACAAGCGCGGTTACGTACGCAGTCATACGCACAGCCACACACTCACACAGGAGAGTACAGCGGCCCTAACTTTATTTATCGATATGCATGTACACTTCACTGTGCCTTGGGGGGTTGGCCCTCAAGGCCGTTAATTGCACGAGCAGAGCCAAGCCGAGATTCCAATTCAGCCCCAAATTAATGTGACTGCACTTGGAATCGAGCCTGGGCCGCTGGCACATCAGAGCGCCGCGCTAGAGCATTGGGCTACGGCCACCTTGCTTGAAAGGGAGAACAAAAAAGTTCAGGGGCCTTTGTCATAAAAAAGCCGGACGATGGCTTAGTAATTCAACGGATACTTCGAAATTACGGAGTAAGGTAGGTTGCCGTTTAACTTGAAGTAATTCATGCAGTTTTGCTGAGTGATTTTAATTGGCTGGATTGAGATCGATTTTTCTAACAGTCTCTGCATTCGTTCCATCGGGTTGTTTCAAATTCACCAAGTCTTTGAAGCACTGCGCCAGCAGCTCACGCAAATGGAAACGACCGGTCCTCTGTTCCTGAGGCTGCTGAAAGCTGTACATGCCAAATTGGAGATCAAAGTAAATGTGCCCAGGAATGAAACAGTCCTCGGATGATTCGAAAGCAAGTTCTTCTTCCAATTTCATCAGAAAGCGCATCTTGTCTTCTCTGCAGCCGCAAGTCAGATACTTTAAGTCACTTCTCTTCCAAAGTTGTCCGTCTGACTGCCGGCAGAAGTCTCCTTCGCAGTTGTATAGCACAGCCAAAATGTGACCATTTCCTTCTGCTAAATGTTTCTTGGCCATCTCGTACAGTCTCTCTGGGTTACAACGGGCTTCGTCGATCCTGGAGATGCGCAGAAGATCGGCGTCCCTGTTGTGATAGGACTTCACTGACACCTGCCTGTTTTCGGTTTGGCCAACTAGTGAGAAGTCAATCGACTCACGAGATGCTTCATAGAATTCATAATTACTGTTCATGCAGCTCATCTTAATAAGGCAGATATATTCACTAAAATGCGTTGGCGGCTTCACTTCTTCGCCTACATTCTTTTTTAGCCTCATAAATTCGATGATACAGGGATACTCAAAGTAATCCCATCTGTCCGCAAGCTTTTTGAATAAACCCGAGCAGTCGCACATTGCCAAGTATTGTATGGCAATCACAACTCTTTTTTTAATATAATCTTCCGGGAATTGAAGCAGAATCTTGTTTTCCGTACCCTCTAAAATTAGCTCCCAAACGTAGCTTCCAGAAGACGTTCTCGCGGCCGATCTTGCGGCCGATCTTTTGTTTGCCCTAACTGACCAGCTCAGAACTCTCGGGCGTTGAATGTCGCTGTTTAAATTTACCTTCAGAGGCTCCGTTGGACAACAAATTCGATTTAGCAGCTCGAACAGTTTCCTAAAGTATGCACCCGAGTCGGCTGATTCTGTTGGATTTTCAGTATCGCAAAAATTGTAGCACAAAACGGCTAGAAGTGCCAGTCGCATTCTCAACTTATGAAGCTCAGCTGGTGTTAAATCGTCCCGACGGATAATTTCTCTGCTAATGTTGCTGAAGGCCCATTCGACAATTGCATCACCTATGCGCCGGTTCATCTGAAATGCATAGCGTTTGAATTATCTATGAATGTATTTCAAATTTACATGAACTTAGTATGTAGACTAGCAATCTTCGCCCCCCGTTGGGTAGGCAAGACATTTAACTTTTGACCTTGTATTACGGTCACTATTGGTAGTTTATTAAGGAAAATGATGCTTAAAATATAAATCATCGGCCTTGAAAGCCAGCTGTCTAGCCTATGTTATCAGCATCCCCTTTGAACCAATTGGCATTAAAGCCTGCTTTAAGCTGTGGCTTAACCCCAACGCTTACTATTCCTTTGATGCTTGGCCTACTAACAACTCCCAATTGACCCTTGGCATCTCAGCGACCCCCATTATTTTTGGCAACTCAGCAGTTCCCCAAGTATCGTATGGCTGAACCATACGCCTTACCCTAACCCTGCAGAGCGAAATGCAGTGTTAAATACTGTATTTTAAAGCCTATTTCTTTTAATAACAGCAGCCTTTTAGTTACATAGGACCTTATTGGACAAAGCCACTGGACCTGGTAGGTATTGCTACATCTGGGTGGGCTGAACCATTTTGACCATCAACAGAGCGTCATCAAAACAGCCTGCAGGCAAACCTAGAACCGGAAGCACAGACCTTACTGTGTCGACCAGCAGCTTCTTGTTGAATATATACGCTGGTTGCTACTGAGTTTCATTGCTAGAGAGTAGGCAGTAGCAAATATTGTTGGTGACACTGCTTGCTTTCTTAAAGGCGACGCTTAACTATGTAACTATTTTAGCTCTTCACCACTGTCACATGATTCGGCTGCACCTGAATGCACCCGAGTTTGACGCAGTTTCAACCCCCCAGATAACACCTATTTAATTGTATTGCTGCCGATTTCTAAAGCTTCTAAACTAAATTTAATGCGCTAAATTTAGATACTGACTATCTATCTACGTCATATGTCATTTTTACATTGAGTTGATACGAGTACATCTAATAAGTGTTTTTGGAATCTGTGGTACGAGGGATATTGCAAGGTCACTGGAAATGGTAAAACTGAAAAACGATAACTCCGCTATCACTCCCACTTTTAGCCGTTTTCCCTGCCGTTGACATGCCAGAATGAAGAGCCGTTGGCTCTCCTTTGATCCCGCCAATGCCTAGCTTAAAAGTGCAAGCTGGTCTGTGCCTTGCCTACGAGTGCACTGAATTCGCTCGAATTCTCGTCATTTTCCCTGTGATATTCAACAAGCAAGTTGTCCATGGCGATTGCTTCTAAGTCGTTTTATAAAACCCCTGCGTAAAACTGTTATAAGTTTTGCAGCTTTTGCTGAGCATATCAAATCGTTTTGCAGTTTTACCATTTGACAGAGCAGCTGTGCATGGAGTTTCGGCTAAGCTCATTTGGACATTCCTATCGTTCACAGTAGCTACAGTCCGGAAACTTTTGCAGCAGCCCATCGTAGCTATATGATGAGAAAAATAAAAATATTCGGTAGAAAAAATGTACTAAGATTGCACAGACCCCGTGACCAAGTGCATAAACGAGTAATAAGACTGTTCTGAAACTAGGAGCTAGCAGTGGTGTATGCATGGTCGAACTTGATTGAAAGAGTACTTGGTTTCGATTTCGTGAACAAAAATTTGCCTGGGGCTGATGCGATTCTTGCTCATGAAGGCCAATCCCCAAAGCACAGGGGTGGCATGTGTGTGAGGCATGCACGAATAAGACCCAAAATCGACAGGAGGCCAACTATACTTACCATGGTCATAAAATCCACGGTCTCATCCGGTCTGAAGTTTCGTAACAAATTGTAAATGTAGCTCAGAACAAAGAATAATTTTTCATGGATATTTTCATGCATGTTTTAAACAATACGGAAAACGCTGGCTTACTGCTCATCGTTGAATTCGTCGAGGAACGCCAGAAATGTAGCACAAGGAATTAACATAATTTCGATTCCGCCATGCTTTCTGTCCGCTTTCTGCTCCTGCTCCAGTGTTAGTACGAGCTCCGGCAATGGTCGATCGACGAGCTCGCTTATTTCATCAGCGGGCCAGCGGCACAGGACAGGTGACAGACAAATTCCAGGCCATGCTGGGCTCGCAGTTGAATTATTTCTCGAAATACTCTGAATATAGGCTTCTGAATCGCTGTAAAATATGCAAACAGGTTTCCCGGATGCTTCTAAATCGGATTGACACTTTTCAGACAATTTTTTTCTAAACACCGTTTTGTACTCAGCATCGAATAGCGACATCGGACTCATCGGAGGATTGACGCTTTCAATATTAAATAGACTTTTCGTGCACAGAGTCAGAAACCAACACGTGAAGCGAATTCCTACGTCTCGATCAAGTCTAATGAAAACATTTCTAATGAGTTCTTCGTCGCAATCAATCTTAATTTGACTGCACCTTCCGCTGCGAAAAAGCCTTGTAGCCAGCTGGCATGAGTCGTGTAGGAAAACCGTAAACAGTCTGCAATGGTTTCTCATGCTCGTTCGAATTTCCTCGATGAATTGTTTAGTCTGTGTGGCAGTTTTTGTGGCAGATTGGATTTTAATTTGAATATTGATTGATGCAGCGGAGCTTTCCACACCATAGAATCTCTAGAACTCTCATCAGATGACGCCGAAATATGATCGAACAGGTAGCTTTACTGTCTGAATTGCAACAAGCAGCGCTCGTTTGGCTACTGCGACCTGATGAGTTTTGTAGCTGCGTCTGACCTACCTGCTGGTGATTGCCTCCATTACCTAGGGATAAGAATGCGTTCAGTTGCAGCTGCTTCTGCAGGTCTTGCTGTTTATTTTGTCGTCGTTCGCGTGTTCTCGTCGAGTTTTCGTCGACTGCCTGCTGGCTGACGCCGGCGCCCCGGATTCGGCGGGTGGCGTGGCGTTCATTCACAACCTGGCCTTGAGACGCACCCTGTGACGCCAACTGCGTATTTTGTTGTGTTGTTGTTTTCGTCTCGCTCCGTTGAACACGCTCAATGGGATCTGGCCCGCGCTCAACATTTCCATCTGCATTTTCATTTCCATCGTCCCGAAACAGCACGCGTATGCTTGCTACTAGTCGTGCAAGTCCGGCACCCATGGCCAACGAAAATCAATAAAAACTTTTTCGAATCTACACGAGCATATACACGAGTAAAGAGCAGTACTGCTTCGCTCGGTTGCACTCTGTGCTCTCTATCTCTACAAGTAAGTAGTCGGTACAAACGCATTCTTCTTCTTCTTCAGAAGTTCTCTTTTGTCTGGCACTGTACACCATCAAGGCATCTCTAACTTAACGGACGCTTCCTGCACCGGTCTGTCTACGTACTTTCATTATTACTGGTAATAGGCAACAGATTAAGTTTGGCTGGGCCAAGCGCTGTACACAAATGATAATAAGTAGCTAAAGTTGCACTGCCACTGAGCATTTCTAGCATTCTCCAGTCCTATGCTCAACAAAACGATGCGTCTGCCTATGCAGAGAACACTCGAGGTATAGAGAGGTGAGGACCCTAGCAGACAAGAAGACAACAAGGTCAGTATTAACTTGTGCAAATCTAGCAATAATTACTGATAATAAAAAAAATGCCAACAGAAACATATTTATAGCTCCCCAACGGGGGATGCTGATTGCTAGTGTCCTGTACCTAAAAATCAGCTCGATTCATTGACTTTATGAATCTATTTTATCATCTTTGATACACATGCACTGCACAGTCAACCTAACTTACGAGGAACAATTAAATTACTTGAAAATGCCATATTTAAAATATTTTTTAAAAACATTCAATCATAAGACATAACAGCGCTTGAAAATTTATTTTTGACTTTTATTTTTGACTTGTTGACTTAAAACTATAGTGAAAAGTCTTTTGGCATTCAACTCGAATATATTGTGCTCAAAATTATTGATTCGATTCGTCTTAATATGAGTTGAAGACGCGGTTCATATTACTGCCAGTGTCTCCGCGGTCTATGAAAGATTTCTCATTTCTTTTTTAAAATTTCCTTGTGTTGAGAAGAACTCCGCTCGGGTTCAGGTTGAGTATAAGTGACATTTTAAAATTAGGCTCGGTGCAAATGGAGGCTAAGTTTAAAGGAAAGTTCGCACTCTGACGTCGAATCAAACTATATTTATCTTAAGTTTTTTGGTCGTCTTTCAACCATGCAGTGGTCCTTCTTCAAAGCCTCTCAAAACTTCTTGCAATACCGTGGGATAGGAGTAGACAAAGCCCCCAGCTTCTGGACAGACAGCCATTTATCATATGCAAATAAAAAACAATTTCGAGCCATTACGCAGACCAGACCCTCATGAAGCTGTTTCCATTTCACACAATAGTATGAATTGTCATGAGCTTCAGCTCATAATTTTATTTTTCCGTCTTTCGCAAAAAATGAAAAAAAACACGAGGTAAATAAGAATATTAAAAAAAAATTTCATGGAATTTTTCATAGCAGGCAAAACTCTCGAATATGAATTGAAAAAAATCGTTAGTTACGAGCGTTAAAGATTGTTAATGAATTAAAAATCATAGATTCAATAAACTGAGAGGGTTAAATAGTTAAACTACACATTATTAAACTACTGAAAAGCAGGTTATAATTAGTAAAACGAATTCAACTGGAAACTAACGGCAATCCGTACAACAAGCATAATTTACTCGTATGTCAAAAAACCCAGCATGGTGTCGTCATTCTAGCCTGTCTTTCACTCAATAATCCTGTTTAAGTTACTTACTTATTACATAAATCGGTAGAGAGCATCATTAATTGCCTTGATTTATTTTACGCGAGCTTTTAACCTGCTAGCAAAGTCTTAGGAACACTATTTACTTTTCAGATGGCAGTGTTAGTCAGGGCTTAGCTAATTATAACTGGAAACATCTTGACCATGTTGAGTAAATAAAAGTCTGATTTAAATAAAATGACATACGCTCGTATAAGCTGATTGGTTATGTTAGACGAAAGCCAGCGCGAAAGTCGGTTAAGCAGAAAAATACATCTGCGTAAAGAGGCAAAGTTAAAATTTCCATTAAAGCACAATGGTCAAGTAAACTTTTACGAGCGTAACAAAACAGAAATTGTGCGATATACGCCACCACTATAAGATGCTACACTTCTTCCCAGTTTTTTTCGGCTCTTGTGGGCTGCTTGAGTGTTCATCCAAGCCATCTGGGTGCTTCTGTTGCAGTCTTAAAGGTCTTGAAAAACAGCGAGAATGAATGAATAAATACATACATGCATAGATGATAGATAGATAGATAGATAGATAGATAGATAGATAGATAGATAGATAGATAGATAGATAGATAGATAGATAGATAGATAGATAGATAGATAGATAGATAGATAGATAGATAGATAGATAGATAGATAGATAGATAGATAGATAGATAGATAGATAGATAGATAGATAGATAGATAGATAGATAGATAGATAGATAGATAGATAGATAGATAGATAGATAGATAGATAGATAGATAGATAGATAGATAGATAGATAGATAGATAGATAGATAGATAGATAGATAGATAGATAGATAGATAGATAGATAGATAGATAGATAGATAGATAGATAGATAGATAGATAGATAGATAGATAGATAGATAGATAGATAGATAGATAGATAGATAGATAGATAGATAGATAGATAGATAGATAGATAGATAGATAGATAGATAGATAGATAGATAGATAGATAGATAGATAGATAGATAGATAGATAGATAGATAGATAGATAGATAGATAGATAGATAGATAGATAGATAGATAGATAGATAGATAGATAGATAGATAGATAGATAGATAGATAGATAGATTGAAAGACAGATACGTAGGCATGTAACTTATTAATTAACTTACGCTAGGCTTAGAGAAAGTCCTCCGTTAGAACGATTTTGTTGCAGCCCTAACTCAATATCAGAGCTTGAGCTACAAACAGTTTCTGATTCACACTCAGAAAGTCGGCCGTTGGAACAAGGCTGTTCCTCTAACTCAGTAGCAGAACTTGAGCTACAAATAGTTTCTGATTCGCATTTTGGAGCCACCGGATTATCCACTGACCGCGGTAGGCTTTTACAGTCGCTGTCATTTAACTGAGTCTCCAATTCCAGGGGTGTCTGACCGTCAATATTTTTACATTCCTTGAGAATTCCGTCCACTGCTAAAAGTATCGAAATTAAGCTTCTGTTGTTGGATTTCACAGCCAGATGAAGCGCTGAATTACGATCAGCGTCCAACTGATTGACATCTGCTCCGTTGTCCAGCAGGATCCGCGCGCACTTCACGTGGTCGTCAGTTCCATAGCCGTAGTAGTCGCTGGAAGCTGCGGCGGCCGCGCACAGCAGAGGCGTGCGGTCTCGAAGGCCGAGGCAATGCTCGTTAACAAAGCATCTGGTTCCATCCTCGGAAAGTAGTTCGGCTAGCTTTTCAAATTCACCAGAACTGGCAATTTCGCAGATTTGAAGCAATTTTGGCTAAGATGGAAGGGTGGTTGGTGTTCAGTTATGGATAGCTTTAATATTAAAATGTACATCCTATATACTAAAAATATATATACTATTGCAAAAATCGAAATGAACGCCTTACTTGCTCAGCCATTCTAACAATTGGGAGCCTGCAATGAATATTTTCAGGGCGGCCGTTACTTTCGAATCTTAATCGTAGTATAAAGTTTTAGAGTAGAAAACCATTTTTCAAAGAATATTTACCACAAAACATTTCCAGAGTTCGACAGCTCCACCAATGTCTTTCGGAAGTACTTCGAGCGATGCTGTAGATTTAAACCGTAGTCCACTACAACCTTTGGCACTTCCTCGTTGTAATTTTGTCGGGCTATGATCACGGCGTTGACTTTGTCTTCGTCGTAGACCTCTGCAGCTTCACTTGTCATGAAGGTTCTGCGCATGGCGCTTAGCAGGAACGAAGCCGCTCTGGAACAGTTCAGCTTGGCGGCGTACATCAGCGGAGTCCATTTCTGCTTGTCCTTTCTACAAACGTGCATCAAATCTGAGCACTTCTCCAGAAGCAGGTTTACCAGGCTGTGGTTCATGGACATGACTGCTAGATGCAGAGGCAGACGTTCTTCCGTGTCAGGAATTTCGGTGTTCGCCTCCCCATCAAGCAGCATTCTGGCACATTTTGTGTGCTGCTGACCTCCAGCTGAGCAGCCCTTGACTGAGGCGGCTGAGATACAATGCAGCAGGTTTCTACCGCCAACCAGCAAATTGGCCAGCGTGTGCTGATGATTTGTCAAATTGAGCGAATTAAGGCCAAACAATGGCCTTAAGTCTTCCACGCGTGCTTCTGCCCCTAAGGGCAAAAGTTTTTGTACTTCTTCTGACGTTTTTTCGATTCCAGGTGGAATCTTTAACCAAATCCCAAAACAGTGGTTGAAGCAAAATCTGAATTGAATTTGCATGATTGATGCTAGTAAGATTTATCAACGTTACATGTCCTTAAAAGAGCATAAATTAGTAAATAAAAATGCTTACCCCACGTCGGACAGGCATGCTTCAATTAGATTTTGAACTCTACTTAAGTTTTTCACTAGATCGGAAAATTCTGCTAAGTACTTCCTCTCTTCTCTAAGAGAAGGTTCTCTCAAACTTTTGACTACTTTTTCTAAGCCGTATCCTTCGTCGGGCGAGTACAAAACCTCTAAATTAACAACCGCTCTCTTTTGGCTCTCAGTTTGGTCTTGCATGTCAAGGTCGACAAGTTCCTCTGCTAGACTTTGGCAATCATTAATCAAATTTGAAAAGTCAATCAAATGATACCGAATTACGCCTAGATCAATAATATCGATTGAGTTTATTAGGTCCAATATTTTGTCGCAAAGCTCTTTAACTTCCTTTAATATTTTGTCGCAAAGCTCTTTAACTTCCTTTAATTTTGCGCATAAACTTTCAAGGAGATTTAGAACGTTCTCACGTAGGCCATTTTCACATTTAAAATATCTTAAAAGAGTTTCAGACTTATCATTGAACTCTTGAATGCACTGGAGAACATCCTGAAAAGTATTTTTAACGGAATTAACACTTGAAGCAATCTGCTTCGCTTTCGTGAATGCTTCCAATTGCTTAAGCTGCGCTCGCTTTGTTCGATCACTGCGATACATCCATAGATCGGAACGGCACGGAACAGAGCTCAAGTAACTATTGGATACTCGCGTTTGTAACATATTTGAGTACTTCGATTTAGACTTTAAAATGACTGAATAGTTAATGATTTAAAATGTTCGCTGTACCGAATGTACAACTGTCTAACAGGTTTTTCTCCGAACTAAGAGACGATCCTTTTGAGTAGAGTTATTAAATCTCTTCTTGAACGAATACAATTGGCCCCTATAGTTGTACAGTAAAGATGCATGAGGTGCCTATGCACGAACGTGCGTACGGTATCATAATTATACACCAAATGAGAGCGCCATATTCTCGTTTTCATAGAAAACGGCTCATTCTCTGTTTACTCATGAATAACGTACAATGCTATGTTGTACGTCAAGCGAGTCTAGTTTGTTAGTCTAGTCTAGCTAGTGTTGTCTAGTCTAGTCTAGTTTAGTCTAGTCCAGTCCAGGTTATATGTTGAAGGTACTGACGGCATCGGGGTGATGACGGAATGCTTGAGATACTAGCTGAGGATGTCCAACAGTTGAGGTTTGTCCACTGTCAAGGCTTGATCAGCGAAACTGGAGAAATTTGCCCCTGGTCCATAGTCCCCTGGTGCCACCTGTTGAAGGTCCAGAAGCTCCGCCTGGGTGTAGGTCAGTGACCAACGAAGTCAGAGCTGATGCAGACACATGTGGTCGACGTGCTGATCAAATTTGGAGACTTGGCAGGCTGCACTGAGGCGCAGTGCTGATAGGCGCACAGGGGTGTACTGAATACACTGGCGCTTATGGGAAAAATCCGACCTTCAGGCAGAATTTCCGAATATCTCGACAGACTGGAGGGCAGGCGACTTACTCACTTAACTCAAGAAGGTGCGCAACAAAAAGTTAGCCCGTGTTCTGGAGTTTCGTGTGCCTGTGTTGCTGCGTTCCGGCGCGGAAAAAAATTGTCAAGGGGATTCCCCACTTTTTAGTTCTATTGTTAAATAAAAATATCCTGACTAATCAACAATTTCTGTATCAATACAGTGTTGGCTATCTGTAGTAGTGGCTTTCGATTGGGCTCGGATCGGGGTTCTGGGAAGGGAGACGCGCATGCATGTATTCAAATGTACATTAGCAATCAATGTATTGACAGGCTTCCAGCCAATGAGCGTTGAGGAAAGGGAGAGAAAGGGATAGATAAGCAAACCCCAAACTTTGGCTGGTTCTTTCAAACCCCAAACCGGCAACGATTGTACATTCATTCTCGTGCATGACTCACCGATAAAACCGATATTCCACGCCTGATAAAGCTTCTCAATTATAAAATAAAGTGATTGAAATACAACATGCAATTGTAGAATATTCATAGATTCTTTTCTAACCTACTTCGTAAAAACAAACAATAATGAAAGCACCGATCATTGTTGTCGTCCTATGTCTGTTAGCAGTGCTACCAATTAGCCTGCAGCAGCAATTGGACATTAACACCTGCCGCCTGCTGTGTACCAACTGCGATAAGAGTCGCCAAGTGTTTGCTAAGATGTGCCTGACACCGACACCTATGCAAAGCGATGCGGGTATTATTAATGACACCAGCTCGGTAGACTCCGGTTTTGACTGTCCTTGTCTGAGGGACACGCAGAGTCGGCAAAATGGTGAGTTCATTAACATATTTAATTCTTAGCTGTTGAGCTAATTGGTTAACTTACTGTATGTTTATTTCGTATTTTTTAACGTATATATCAATTGATTGGGGTACTCCAAAGCAGTCTATTCCCAATCAGTCTATTCCCAATCAGTCTATTCTCTATCAGTCTATTCCCAATCAGCCTATTCTCTATCAGTCTATTCCCAATCAGCCTATTCCCAATCAGCCTATTCCCAATCAGTCTATTCTCTATCAGTCTATTCCCAATCAGCCTATTCCCAATCAGCCTATTCCCAATCAGCCTATTCCCAATCAGCCTATTCTCTATCAGTCTATTTCCAATCAGCCTATTCCCAATCAGCCTATTCCCAATCAGTCTATTCCCAATCAGCCTATTCCCAATCAGTCTATTCCCAATCAGTCTATTCCCAATCAGTCTATTCTCTATCAGTCTATTCCCAATCAGTCTATTCCCAATCAGCCTATTCCCAATCAGCCTATTCCCAATCAGCCTATTCCCAATCAGTCTATTCTCAATCAGCCTATTCCCAATCAGCCTATTCCCAATCAGTCTATTCCCAATCAGTCTATTCCCAATCAGTCTATTCCCAATCAGCCTATTCCCAATCAGCCTATTCCCAATCAGTCTATTCTCTATCAGTCTATTCTCTATCAGTCTATTCCCAATCAGTCTATTCCCAATCAGTCTATTCCCATGCATCTCTCATTCAGACTTCACTTATTATCATATCGAAGCTGATCAGCAACAATAAAAATCCCCAGAACTCCCAGGCGGTTCGAGTCCTGCCCCGAATCCCCCGAGCCTCTTGACTGTCCGGAGCGGCAGCCGCCGCCTCCGCCGCCCGACTGTCCGACCGGCAGCTTCGTTCGCTGCCGCCTAGGCGGTCCAAACGGCCGTTGCTATGGTAACTGTACCTGCCTAGCAACGGAGGATGGGCCGGATGAAGACGAGCAGCCAACGCTGCAGTTGGGGCTCAGCTTCAACAGCAGCTGCCGACTGCCCCGGTGGCTGAGCAAAATCTGCCAGCGCAATTGTCGGCGGCGACACGGCGGCGACGGCCGGCTGCAGGTCGACGGGCGCGGCTGCGAGCGCTGCCGCTGCTGCCTGAGGCGGGGCGGCCCTGCCAGCGAGCCCTGCTTTGGCGACAGCGACAGCTACTGACAACCTGGCTGACTGACGAATCTCACTGACTGACCCAATCTTATTGACACAATCTCACTGACTGACCCAATCTCACTGACACAATCTCACTGACTGACACAATCTCACTGACTGTCACAATCTCACTGACTGACACAATCTCACTGACTGACACAATCTCACTGACTGACACAATCTCACTGACTGACACAATCTCACTGACTGACACAATCTCACTGACACAATCTCACTGACACAATCTCACTGACTGTCACAATCTCACTGACCCAATCTCACTGACACAATCTCACTGACACAAGCTCACTGACCCAATTTCACTGACACAATCTCACTGACCCAATCTCATTGACACAATCTCACTGACCCAATCTCACTGACACAATCTCACTGACACAATCTCACTGACCCAATTTCACTAACACAATCTCACTGACCCAATTTCACTGACACAATCTCACTGACCCAATTTGGCTGACTGACACAATCTCACTGACCCAATCTCACTGACTGACACAATCCGACTGACTGACACAATCCCACTGACTGACACAATCTCACTGACTGACACAATCCCGATGACTGACACAATCCCACTGACACAATCTCACTGACTGACACAATCTCACTGACTGACACAATCTCACTGACTGACACAATCCCACTGACTGACACAATCCCACTGACTGACACAATCTCACTGACACAATCCCACTGACTGAAACAATCTCACTGACTGACACAATCCCACTGACTGACACAATCCCACTGACTGACACAATCCCACTGACTGACACAACCTCACTGACTGACACAATCCCACTGACTGAAACAATCTCACTGACTGACACAATCCCACTGACTGACACAATCCCACTGACTGACACAATCTCACTGACACAATCCCACTGACTGACACAATCCCACTGACTGACACAATCCCACTGACTGACACAACCTCACTGACTGACACAATCCCACTGACTGAAACAATCTCACTGACTGACACAATCCCACTGACTGACACAATCCCACTGACTGACACAATCTCACTGACACAATCTCACTGACTGACACAATCCCACTGACTGAAACAATCTCACTGACTGACACAATCCCGATGACTGACACAATCCCACTGACTGACACAATCTCACTGACTGACACAATCCCACTGACTGACACAATCCCACTGACTGACACAATCTCACTGACACAATCTCACTGACTGACACAATCCCACTGACTGAAACAATCTCACTGACTGACACAATCCCACTGACTGACACAATCTCACTGACACAATCTCACTGACTGACACAATCTCACTGACACAATCCCACTGACTGACACAATCTCACTGACACAATCTCACTGACTGACACAATCCCACTGACACAATCCCACTGACTGACACAATCTCACTGACACAATCTCACTGACTGACACAATCCCACTGACTGACACAATCCCACTGACTGACACAATCCCACTGACTCTCACAATCTCGCTGACGCAATCTGACAAACACCATCTGATTCAATTTTGCACAATAATCTACTAATAACCTCTTTCTTTATCTTTTCTGGTTTTGCAGTAACATAAAGGTAAAAAATCTGAGAAATTTCTGTATCCTGTCTGGAAAATTTCAAGAGAAATAAATTATTAATATGAAAACAATATTTTCAAAAAGTTTATTCAAAGTGTTCAGGGTTTTGAGTGAATACCATTATTTATTCAGTTGATTTCTTCTAGGCAACTAAAATGAGTGCAAAAAAGTGCTTAAAAAGTCGAGCGAATGCAGTTTTCGATCAGATAGGTGATCTGGTAAAATATTAAACACAAAGGAATAATAAGCCCAATAATATAATAGTTGATGGCAGGTAAAAGTGACAAGAAAGAATACTTGATATCAGCGATGTGAAAAATCCAAGGATCACTAGAAATTTAAGTTTAGAACACTTCGATTCTTAGAAATTGTTTTAAAGGCTCAAAGCTTCCGGGAAAAAATCCTTAAAAATAATTAATGCGTATTTTTTAAGTTTCCGAAAGAATGTTTTGAAGATTTTTCAATTTCTCAGAAAGATCGAACTGTTCTGTCCATGCTACTTACTAACAGTAGGGTCCTTCTATTGGCGCTTCTTGCCATATTTTTTCAGTATGATCCTTAAAAATATTATCATTTATTATGCAATTAGACGTAAATAATATTTTACGAATGGTGCGAAATATGAGCGTAGTTGGTAAAAGTAATTAGGCTTTACGACAGAAATTGACTAATAATAACAAGTGAAGGAACTAGACCTAATTAGCTTAACATATATATACATATCTATTCAGTAACAACAGGATAAAAAGCTTTGCCAATTTAAAGATTCGCTAGACAAACTACTACAAAAGAGTAGTAACAGCAGAGTTCAGTAGAGCGTGACGTGTTTTATCTGGGGGCAGAATGATCTCAAGGATAGGGGTCAGCAAACCCCTGACCGATGGGGGTCTTTTCTCAGCTCCCTTCGTTCTAATCTCCTCTCTTCCCTCTCTCCTCTTCTCTTTCCGCTCCCCCCTCCTCTTTATCCCTCATTTATCATGTATTCTAATCTCTCCTTTCTTTATTCTCCTTTCTCCTCTTATCTCATATAATCTCATGAGGTTTCATGAGGTCTCATATAATCTCTCAGGCGATTTCTCGTCTATCGCCTCTCCTCTCTTCGTCCCTCATCTGGGCCGCAGCCATGAGCTGGATTCTTTACCTGACCCTTGAGGTACAGTGAGCATTTTGCCGACCCCTGATAGAATGCAATGTGCTGGCATAGGTGAACCTTTTGTATTTGGGATTGAAAATCTACGGATGCTTTCGTTTATGATTGCTGATTCAAGATTTCGAATTACAAGATAAATAAAATCGTTTCTCAGTAAAAAATGGGTACAATGCAGACTTGACGGCTCAATGATTCTCAGTAATCATTCTTCCACCCCAGCTCAGGCTGGCGCGCCATCAGCTCGCAGATTCTGCATCTCGACAGCCTCGACTCGACCTTCGGCTCTCATTTTTAGGAACCGCCGTTTAATCTCCTCGTCAGACAGCAGGTTCTGGTCGCGTTCGAACTCCCAGTCGGCTGTGGCAGTGACGAGCCGCTTGGCCAGCTTAAGGGATTTCAAATTGTACTTTTATTTTTCTTTATCGGACAACGTTTAACATCCTTTGTAGCTTGCTACCCCTCTTCAGTGGGCTGCTACCCCCACCCCCTCCTCATTGGGCTGCTACCCCCACTTCTTCTTCAGTGGGCTGCTACCCCCACCCCCTCCTCATTGGGCTGCTACCCCCCACTTCCTCTTCAGTGAGCTGCTACCCCCACTCACACCTCCTCATTGGGCTGCTACCCCCACCCGCCTCCATTGGGCTGCTACCCCCACCCACCTCCTCATTGGGCTGCTACCCCCACCCGCCTCCTCATTGGGCTGCTACCCCCACCCCACCTCCTCATTGGGCTGCTACCCCCACCGCCTCCTCATTTGGCTGCTACCCCCGACCCCTCCTCATTGGGCTGCTACTCCACTCCGTCTTTAGTTTACCACCTCAGTTCACCATGCATTTTTATGTACTCAACTCACAGCGGGCAGCGGCTCCTTATCCTCCGACCGGCTCCGCTTGAAGAGCTCGTAGGCCAGCAGGTAAATGGAGTACATCGGCAGTGGCACGATACCGAGCGACGCGAACACCCAGCCCATGGCAATGGCCAGGTCCGAATATTTGTAGCCGGCGAACGATGGTGGCCGGTACTCCATCATGGTGAAGATGAACAGAGCCTGCGGGTGAAGTATTGGTGTCTCTCACTATCACTTATCGTATTATTGTGTCTGTCACTCTCCCTTATCGTATTATTGTGTCTGTCACTCAATCACTTATCGTATTTTTGTGTCTGTCACTCAATCACTTATCGTATTTTTGTGTCTGTCACTCTCCCTCATCGCATTTTTGTGTCTGTCACTCTCCCTCATCGCATTATTGTGTCTGTCACTCTCCCTCATCGTATTATTGTGTCTGTCACTCTCCCTTATCGTATTATTGTGTCTGTCACTCTCCCTTATCGTATTATTGGGTCTGTCACTCTCCCTTATCGTATTATTGTGTCTGTCACTCTCCCTTATCGTATTATTGGGTCTGTCACTCTCTCAATTATCGCATATTGTGTCTGTCACTCTCTCAATTATCGCATATTGTGTCTGTCACTCTATCACATCTTCTGTGTCAACGAGTGCAGTCTGTCACTCTATTATCACACCTTCCGTATCATTTGGTCTGCGACTCTCACAGCCCTCTCAAAAGTGTATCTATCACTCTCAAAACCTTTATCACAGTCTGTCACTCTCTAAACACTTTTCAGAGTGCTACGAGTACAAGTACTTCAGGGATCGGCAAAATGTACCTCAGGGGCCTGATCAAGAATCCAGCTCATGGCTGCGGGTCAGATGAGAGAGGAAAGAGGAGATAAAATAGAGAAGAGCCGAGAACTGAGAAGAGACTACTCAAGCCTTGAGCGGGCCGGATTGCTATTGTGAAGTTTTGAAGGCCATGAGCTACTTGAAGCTCTTTTTAGAAACGTCAGATTTTAACAAATTGATGGTGAAAATATCACCGACCAGTTTACAAGCGAGCTCTATTGGCTGATACCGTTATATAATTGCCTGCCAGCCTGTTTAACTCACTCTCCCGTCCCCACCATTCGCTCCTAAAAACTGCTCCCAATTGAATAATTAATTCATGACCGGCTCTATTTAGCTACGGATTAAATGGATCCGATCGGCTAAATCCTTTGATAGGCAAAAAATTCACTTAATTATTTATTCAAATAAAATGGACACTGTGCGGACTTCCGCTGAACAAATGTACCTTCTTGTCAGCTGTGCGTCTTCCAAGTGGGGTTCGATCGGCAAAGTTTTTATCCCCTTTTTTGAAGAGAAAACAGCCTCATCAAATGCACCTTTCCAAATCGGGATATCGAAGTGTTTAATTGCGTAAAAGGGGGCGCCTAATCTATCTAATGGGGCGCCAAATCTATGAAATGGGCGCCAAGGCTATCAAATAGGGCGCCAAATCTATCAAAGGGCGCCAAATTTCAAAGGGAGCTTTAAATTGAATATATAAAGGAAATCAAGCGCTCACCAACAGCACAATGGGCAGAACGGCGCGCCAAACGATGTCCCAGAAGATGGTCATTCGAACTCCGGTCATCAGGCGGATGTTGGCGCGAACCCGACCGCTGCCTGTCGCATTCAAATATTGAAATTTCTCCTCGATTAAAGTGGCACCGATTCATAATAAATGTTGTGCAGAAGGGACTCACCGTATGCGTAGATAATCGCCAGGACTTCAAACAGCGCCACGCCCATCATGAAGGTGACCTGATACCAGTCAACCAGGGTGTAGATGTAGTAGCCGCCCTGATAAGGATGTTGAGGATGTGGATGAATGTTAGAACTACTGGATCCACTTGGTTTCGATGGGATAAATTCCAGCATCGATGGGGTAACTTCCAATATCGATGGGATAACTTCCGGTATCGATGGGATATCTTCCGGTATCGATGGGATAACTTCCAGTATCGATGGGATAACTTCCACTATCGATGGGATAACTTCCACTATCGATGGGATAACTTCTACTATCGATGGGATAACTTCCACTATCGATGGGATAACTTCCGGTATCGATGGGATAACAAAAAGCTTAGACTCACCCTGGTGACCATCGGGATGCCAAACGACATGCTGACAGCGCAGAAGCCCAGCTTAACAGCCCAATTTTGCCAACGACGCAGTATGGGGTACTCATCGATCAGACTCTGGTACATGGCCTCGAAGGTTGTGAACTTGAAATTGGGATAAATTTTGCGGCTTAGTTGACTGATAATTAACTAAAATAAAACGATTACAAAGTCCAAGAACGGCTCAAATGGAAGGATGGGAAACTTGGGTGCTTCGTTCGAGGCGGTGCACTCACAAGTTTGCCGGAAAAATTTTATTAGATGCAGGGGGCTGTGTGCACCCTGGCGCACTTTAAGCGACATTGTCACACAAGCAGTAAGAGGCATTACTGCCCATTCCGCCGACTCCCTTGAGCAGGCACACAAGCGCGCGGATACGTACGCAGTCATACGCACAGCCACACACTCACACAGGAGAGTACAGCGGCCCTAACTTTATTTATCGTTAGGCATGTACACTTCACTGTGCCTTGGGGTTGGCCCTCAAGGCCGTTAATTGCACGAGCAGAGCCAAGCCGAAATTCAAATTCAGCCCCAAATTAATGGTGGCTGCACTTGGAATCGAGCCTGGGCCGCTGGTACATCAGAGCGCCGCGCCAGACCACTGGGCTACGGCAGTTTGCTTGCTTCTTTATTTGGGATTTTCTTGGACTTCATGTAAAGTTAAGAAGTTCCCCATCCTTCCACTCAAGTTGTCTTTGACAAAGCGCGTCATTCCGGTCGCTCACCGAGCTGTCCAAGCCCAGGAACAACAGCAGGACAAAGAAGATCACAGACCAGAGCTGCGACCAGGGCAGCGTGTCGAATGCGGACGGATAGACCAGAAAAGCCAGGCCGGGGCCCGGCTTCAGCACGCAGTTAATTGCCTGGCCTTTGCGCATCGCTAAATCACCAATGTAGGCAAAGGTGACGAAGCCGCCGAAGAATGACGTCATCGCTGACAAGACCGGCAGCGTAAGACTGTCCCGATAGATGTTATTGTTGAACGCGTTGTGCGACGCCATGCAAATGGTGCCGCCCCAGGCCGGTGCGAGGCTCCAGAAGATCTGCTGGGCCGCCTCCACCCAGGGCTGGGCGGTGGCTAGCGAGGACCAATCGGGAGTGAGATAGTACATGATGCCAGCCCGGCCACCGGGGAGGAACAGGCCTCGGATGAACAGGATTAGCAGGAACACGTACGGGCCGAGGGCGGTGACGTAGACTACCTGTTGAATGATTGTTTTTGTAACACAACAATATGCTTTTTGGATCTAAGCCAGGTAAAGAACCTTGCTAATGGCTGTGGGCCAGGTGAGAGAGTAGAGGAGAGGGAATAGATGAGAGAAAGAATGGGAAAAAGGAGATGAGAGATAAGAGAAAAGAGTAAAGGCGAGAGAGATGAGAAGATTGATGTGATAATATATGGGATGAGAGAAGAGATGAGAGAGAAGATGAGAGGAGATTGCCATTATGAAGTTTCAAAGGACCCGAGGACCGGATAGAGAGGCCTCGAGGACCGCATGTAGCCAGAGTTTGCCGACCCCTTGTCGAAGCATAACTCGAATGAAATTCTTGAGTCTTAGCTCTCCCTAAAACCAGAATTGGCGTCTTCTAAAAGCAACAACAACTTTGACTCTCTCACCTTGCCAAGAGATTTAACGCCCTTGATAAGGCAGCAGTACACCAGTATCCAGGAGAACAGCAGGAGCCCCAGCAGGTCCCAGCGCATGCCACCAAGATCGTGAATTCCTTCGGTCAAGCTCAGCAGATTATGGCTAAAATTCATTTGTTTGACCATAAAAACTGGTTCAACAGTTTGAATTCGCGCTAGAAATATTGCCGTAAAAATTCAACTCACTCGAAGAAGTACTCAGTGGGCGATTTGCCTTTCGAATCGTAGATGGAGCAGTTTTCAATGTTCTGAAATTTTATTCCAATGTATAAAATTGTGAAACACGGATCTAAATAATTTATATTCCCTTCTCGAGTTCGGGGACATTCGAAATAAGATATTGATAAGCTCATCAAAAAAGAATTGGCACGCTTTTTAAACTTGCTGCTCAGGGCGTCGAAGTTGCAACTCCGAGGAGATCCGAGCAGACATCAAGGGAACTCTTCTGGCTTTCAATTATGCAAAAGTTCTCAAAGCGTTTTGGCTGATATTTGGAGCGCCTGAATTTCCAAGATGCTCCCTCACGTGCTCCCTCGATTTCCCCGGAATTGCACGAAATTAGCCATAGGCCTAATCGCCCAAAGACGCTCTCTACATCCAGAGATCTCCATTCCCGGGGGACTGTGACAGAAAGCGACAGAAACGATCAGTTAATGGAGATGTCTCCGTCTGGGCCTGTTGACGCCTCCAGTTTCTCTCTCTCTCAAGACGAAAGTTGCAACAAGATATATAACAGGGGAAATGAACACTGTTGCGAACCTCTCACTTTCTCTCAATAAAATCAATCATATTGCAGGCTTTCGAAAGCGTGACATGTTGGACAAGTTCGATTTCTGTGACAGAAAAGCGTTTCTGTATTTCTGGCCTGTCTGTCTATCAAATATTACCGTGGCACCTCTCCTCTTTACGCTTTTATCCCTTTGTGCAAGCCGCGGTTCTTTATGGAATGAAAGGTGTTTTCCATAGTATTTCTTCTTCGATCTTTTTTCATCGACTGACTGTCACTGGTGCTAGTCAAATCTGCTTTTACTCAGTGCGGTGATGAGTGAAATCAAGTTTTCAACATGGTTGAAAATATGAAAATATGAAAATATATTAAGTGACTACGAATTTCAACACAGAACCACTTTCCTGCTGGAAAAGATCACTCTTCGAAGCTTCCCCCGGGGGGGGGGGCAACTTGGCTAGTCCAATATACTAAAACTACGCAAACAACTGACCGTGAGGTACTCTGGCGACACAGTGTAATTGTCCGACAGGTGCGGCTTGTAGCACAGGCTGGCATTGGCAGCGGCCGGGTCGCATTCGGACCAGGGCAGCGGATTCATGAAGCTGTTAATCAAGTAGAAGCAGATCCAAGCCAACTGAATCATATAATAGACGTTGAAGAAGAAGCAGCTAATGATGTTGCACCAGCCGATGCCCTTCAGGATGGGGCAGAGATTCTGGTAGAACACAAGGGGAGTTTTGCCGGTGTACTGGCCCAGGGAGAGCTCCATCACGAATAGCGGCACTCCGATGCTGAACAGGAAGGTGAAATATGGGATGAGGAAGGCACCTGAGTGGGAAAGCGAGGTATGGTAGCTCTGTTAGGTATTGTGGTCCCTGGGATTTTCATCCCTGGGATAAAACAAAAAGATTAGATGATTCGTTATCGTAAAACAGTCCCACATGAGCTGATCACCTGTCCTAAACAATCCCTCGCCAGTGGCTGTCCTATACGAGTTTTTCATCAGCTGTCATGTGTTAATAAACAACCGTCTTGATATTTTACGCTCGTACTACGAGTACAAAAGAACTCGTGCCAAATCATGCTTTAGACAGTTCTAGAAGAGATGCATCAATCTAAACGATTGCATTTGCAAGCTTTATATGCTCATGCATATGCTCAGACACTAAAACACCTGCAGTTCGCACCGAGCAAGTTAAATGGCTACTATTTGATCACCTTGCTTCATTAATAATTAATGAGCTGCAACAATACAATCACACTAGCCAACTCCTACTCGTATCTTTACCTTGATGGAGATGAGTCTGAGAACAAATAGAGACAATTCGACATAAATCCCAATGTTTAAACAACATGTAGCTGAATAAATGAATACAAATCCCTTAACTACCAATCAGCTGGCTGCTGCCGATCCTGCACCATCATTTGATTTCCCTCTACTCAGAGAGACGAGCTTATCCACTACTCATTAGAGCAGATCAATCGTGTATAGATATAGGTTTTTGAGTAGCACTTCATTAATTAAGCTATACATGCACACGATCCCTAAAAGCTACTTGTGTCGACCTTTGACTGACTGATCGACCAAAAACTGACAGACAGGTGTCGGGGGGAGGGAGTTGCAACGCATGGACAGCTGAACTCGATTTTCTTAGAAAAAAGCTGCAAGCCGGTAAGGAACGAACGTTGCGAGTTGCGAGTTTCCCGTCCTGAGTGATTAAGAAGCCCAGCTTGTTCCTATAGCATCGCCAGTGCATTTACTATGCTCTGGAGAAATCGGATTTTTCTCTACCGAAATTGTCTATGGCAAAACCTCATTGATTTAAACGCACTGGCGATAGGATGAACATTCTTTTCTTACCGGCCTAAAGCTCATTTCTTTGAAAGTCCTTCTACTTCAACTGTCCATGGTGCAACGAACTAACTGGTGTTGTGTGAAGCAGCCGACTTGCACTGCGCAGTAGTACAGAGTGCGGGCCATACGCTTGTACTTGTACAACTGCGCTTGATAAATGCAACACAGCGGCATTCAAGTAGTAAGTTAACTCGTAAAACGCCCTTCGTTATCGCATTACAAATGCGACTAAAGTGTTGCTTGTTGTATCAGCTCGCGATCTGCTCGGGTTACAGGCGGGGACCGGCTGCTTACTTTGAATTGGAAGGCAGCGCTTTGTTTTTAACTTAAACCGCAGTGTGTGCCTGAGCGTATGTTTAAATTAAAGCTGACTGATTCTTCTGACGCATGTCAGAGTAGAATGAGTAGAGCAAACTAATCAATGGAATAAATATGAATGAAAATGCTTACAGACTGACAGGCTAATACAGATCGACTGACAGGCTAATACAGATCGACTGACAGGATAATACAGACTGACAGGCTAATACAGACTGACAGGCTAATACAGACTGACGGGCCAATACAGACTGACAGGCTAATACAGACTGACAGGCTAACACAGATCGACTGACAGGCTAATACAGATCGACTGACAGGCTAATAAAGACTGACAGGCTAATACAGACAGACTAGAGAGAACAGGTATTCACCTCCTCCATTCTTCATCACCAGGTAGGGAAAGCGCAGAATATCGCCCAAGCCGATGTTGTATCCCATGACGGAGAGGAAGAATCCCAGCTTATTAGTCCAAACCTCTTTCCGCGAGCTGGGCACAGCGCCGTCTGTTGATGCGCCGCCGGCAGCGTCGCCGACAGCCGCAGGCGCCGCCTTGGTAGGCGTTAGCGAACCGTTTCTGCCTGGTTCAGCCATTAAATTCCAATTCCTAGCCGCTCTGCAGAGCCAAGCCTTATCTGCACGCGTCTCTCAGCTTTCAGCGGCTCCCGCGGCAGGGATTTTGTGTGCAGAGACAGCGCCCCAGTTCACACACAGGAGAAGAACATGCGCGATTGGCTGAGAGGCGACTTTCAGTGGCCGGATTGGTTGCAGAAAAGTCTTCTGTTTTGCTACACTGCTGCTCCGACCAGCGTCTGCTTCTTCTGTCTTGGCCTTTTTAACAGTTCAGTATAGAATAATTTTAAAGCTGTGTTGTGCCAGACGGAAGGCAGACAGACAGACAGACAGACAGACAGACACTAAGACAGACAGACAGACAGACAGACAGACAGACAGACAGACAGACACTAAGACAGACAGACAGACAGACAGACAGACACTAAGACAGACAGACAGACAGACAGACACTAAGACAGACAGACAAATAGACAGACACTAAGACAGACAGACAAACAGACAGACACTAAGACAGACAGACAAACAGACAGACAGCCAAACAGACAGACACTAAGACAGACAGACAGACAGACAAACAGACAGACACTAAGACAGACAGACAGACAGACAAACAGACAGACACTAAGACACATAGACAGACAGACAGAGAGACAGACAGACACTAGGACAGACAGACAGACAGACAAACAGACAGACACTAAGACAGACAGACAAACAGACAGACACTAAGACAGACAGACAAACAGACAGACACTAAGACAGACAGACAAACAGACAGACACTAAGACAGACAGAGAGACAAACAGACAGACACTAAGACAGACAGACAAACAGACAGACACTAAGACAGACAGACAGACAGAGAGACAAACAGACAGACACTAAGACAGACAGACAAACAGACAGACACTAAGACAGACAGACAAACAGACAGACACTAAGACAGACAGACAAACAGACAGACACTAAGACAGACAGACAAATAGACAGACACTAAGACAGACAGACAAACAGACAGACACTAAGACAGACAGACAGACAGAGAGACAGACAGACAGACGGACAGACAGACAGACAGACAGAGAGACAGACAGACAGACGGACAGACAGACAGACGGACAGACAGACAGACGGACAGAGGCATTCAAACGATACTAGCAGACATTTTGCCCCCATTAAATAAAACAGCCGTAGAGAAGACGGGTATTATCGTGTTGAGAAAGCTGAAATATAATTTTGAAAGCACGTAATGTCAATAATTATACACAACAATGATTTATTAGAATTTATTTAGCCGCAATAAAACTTATTAATGAATAGCGACAACAATTTTATTGTGTAAAAATTAAACACGCTACTTATGCAACGTGGTTAATAAGTAGCGTGTATCAGGTATGTCGCGAAATTTATAAGAAAAGCTTTGCTTTGAGCCTAATAAAAAAGCTACAGACTTAACACACACAGTGAAATAACACATTCGAATACGCTGGAACAACGAAAACACAAGAAAACAAATAACTTTGAACAAAGTGAAATTACCAGAAAAGAACTGCAGAGATTGCACAGATGATAAAGTCGTTGACGGGCTGCTGATCAGTTTAATAGAGAGGGAGGCAGAGGGAGGGAGAGGCAGAGGGAGGGAGAGGCAGAGGGAGAGGGAGAGAGGCAGAGGGAGGGAGAGAGGCAGAGGGAGGGAGAGGCAGAGGGAGAGGGAGAGAGGCAGAGGGAGGGAGAGGCAGAGAGAGAGGCAGAGGGAGGGAGAGAGGCAGAGGGAGAGGCAGAGGGAGAGGGGGAGAGGCAGAGGGAGAGGGGGAGAGGCAGAGGGAGGGAGAGAGGCAGAGGGAGGGAGAGGCAGAGGGAGAGGCAGAGGGAGGGAGAGAGGCAGAGGGAGAGGCAGAGGGAGAGGGGAGAGGCAGAGGGAGAGGCAGAGGGAGAGGGGGAGAGGCAGAGGGAGGGAGAGACAGAGGGAGAGGCAGAGGGAGAGGCAGAGGGAGAGGGGGAGAGGCAGAGGGAGGGAGAGAGGCAGAGGGAGGGAGAGGCAGAGGGAGAGGGATAGAGGCAGAGGGAGGGAGAGGCAGAGGGAGAGGGGGAGAGGCAGAGGGAGGGAGAGAGGCAGAGGGAGGGAGAGGCAGAGGGAGAGGGAGAGAGGCAGAGGGAGGGAGAGGCAGAGGGAGAGGGAGAGAGGCAGAGGGAGGGAGAGGAAGAGGGAGAGGCAGAGGGAGAGGGAGAGAGGCAGAGGGAGGGAGAGGCAGAGGGAGAGGGAGAGAGGCAGAGGGAGGGAGAGGCAGAGGGAGAGGGAGAGAGGCAGAGGGAGAGGCAGAGGGAGAGGGGGGGAGGCAGAGGGAGGGAGAGGCAGAGGGAGAGGGAGAGAGGCAGAGGGAGAGGCAGAGGGAGAGGGGGAGAGGCAGAGGGAGGGAGAGAGGCAGAGGGAGAGGCAGAGGGAGGGAGAGAGGCAGAGGGAGAGGGAGAGAGGCAGAGGGAGGGAGAGGCAGAGGGAGGGGCAGAGGGAGAGGGGGAGAGGCAGAGGGAGGGAGAGAGGCAGAGGGAGAGGCAGAGGGAGGGAGAGAGGCAGAGGGAGAGGGCATTATAGCAGAAGACGGAAAATGGAGAGCAGGATGAAACATAAATTTAATAATTTGGCAAAAATATTAATTGTTAGTTCACCTCCCAAAAATTGTAACAGGCTGTATAATAAGTTTCCTATTAAAAGAGAAAAAACGCCAAAGAAGTGAAGGATTACACTGTATCAGAAGATTTAGCACAAGACAGCAAAATACAGGAACTGTTCAACTATAATTAATAGCATTGCATAAAAAACAGAATACAAAACAGAGTGAAATCAAAGAACAAAAACGCTGCGTAAATTACGGTTAGGAAAGATATTTATAAATAAGTAGTTGTCTGTCAACTGTTAGTTCAAATCCAAAGGGCAGTTTGTACAATTGCTCCTAATTCACATAGTTTGTGCACTGCATCCGCCTCTATTCAGCATCTATATCCACCCCTATTCAGCATCTATACCCCTATTCAGCATCTATACCCGCCCCTATTCAGCATCTATATCCACCCCTATTCAGCATCTATACCCCTATTCAGCATCTATACCCGCCCCTATTCAGCATCTATATCCACCCCTATTCAGCATCTATATCCGCCCCTAATCAGCATGTATACCTGCCCCTATTCAGCATCTATACCCGCCCCTATTCAGCATCTATACCCGCCCTTATTCAGCATCTATACCCGCCCCTATTCAACATCTATACCCGCCCCTATTCAGCATCTATACCCGCCCCTATTCAGCATCTATACCCGCCCCTATTCAGCATCTATACCCACCCCTATTCAGCATCTATACCCGCCCCTATTCAGCATCTATACCCGCCCCTATTCAGCATCTATACCCGCCCCTATTCAGCATCTATACCCGCCCCTATTCAGCATCTATACCCGCCCCTATTCAGCATCTATACCCGCCCCTATTCAGCATCTATACCCGCCCCTACCATTCAAGAGTCCCTGACGGGATCCGGGAAGCCTTCGCTCTCGTTAATAAGCGCGCGCTCGAGAATGACTTTGCCCTCCTTGTACTTTTGGCCCTCCTCAATGGCGAACTCGTATATCCAGCCCAGTTTGGCTTTGCACTTTTTGCAGCTGACGTCACGAACCAGATGACGGCCAGTCAGCATCATGCGATCGTGAATACCGCTGAATTCCAGATTGACAACCCGATTGAACAGGAAGGCTCTACCGGTGGCACCGGTGAACCGGGTGCTGACCAGCTCTTTGCGATTGGTGAGCGGACAGTCGCAGTTGCTGCAGGAGAACACCCGATCGCCGCCCAGGTGCTGGATGAAGTGGCGGCCCATTGTCAGAGCAGGGAACCGGATGGTCAGAGGGGGGAGATGTGAGCACAGTTTGGGATATTGGAGTAATGGAAATGTGGGGCATAAGCAGCCTGTTATACTGTAAATCGATAAAACTCTCGCAGCAGCTGATCTAATCTGTTCAGCGAACTATCTAATCTATTCAGCAAAATATCTAATCTACTCAGTAACTCTGATCCACTCAGCGACTCTGATCTACTCAGTGACTCTGATCTACTCAGTGACTCTGATATACTCAGCGACTCTGATCTACTCAGTGACTCTAATCTACTCAGTGACTCTAATATGCTTAGTGACTCTGATCTACTCAGTGGCTCTGATATACTCAGTGACTGATCTACTCAGTGGCTCTGATATACTCAGTGACTGATCTACTCAGTGGCTCTGATATACTCAGTTGCTCTGATCTACTCAGTGACTCTAATCTACTCAGTGACTCTAATATGCTTAGTGACTCTGATCTACTCAGTGGCTCTGATATACTCAGTGACTCTGATCAACTCAGTGACTCTGATCTACTCAGTGACTCTGATATACTCAGCGACTCTAATCTACTCAGTGATTCTAATTTACTAAAGTAACTCTAATCCAGTCAATGGAACGAGCTTGATTTATTGAAGGAAGTCTGATGCACTCAGCAACTCTGATATACAACCAAACAAACTAAAAGCCAAAAAAGAAATAGCAAAATTCAGTTGACGAAGACAAGAAGCGCGAAAATCTTTTTAAAAAACTAGCACTCGCCCACGCAACACTTAAATGGTTGGTAGTAAAATCAGTAAATATTAGCAGGGTCATATACTATAATCATTTCTTAATAAACATATCTTCTAGTCGGCAAAGCGAGACAAACAGTATTTGGTGTGAACTTTTATGAACGCTGTATAATAACTTATTACAATAAAGTATGCTTATTAAAGTTCAATTTGACATGTACAGAAATAGATCAGAAACACGCGGAGTCTTAAAAAATGAAACGAGAAGAAACTAACGTCTTTCGGCGACATCTTCGCTTTTAAGTTCATCAATGAGCTAAAACTAATTAACATTAGATCCAATACTGCCAATCTAATGTTTATAGTGTGGTTAATAGTTGCAAACAGTTCACTGCAGTGTTAATGCCACAGATACTAGAATAACTAGATAGGCCAATCAGCACATTTGTATGTAAGCTACTTTCAGTTCAGTAGTAAGTTAAACAGAAGCATTTTAATGTGTTTTTAAAGCCAAGGCTCATTTATTGACTCTTGTCTCTTAGCCCCCCCCAGCTTAAACCCTCCAACCGCGCCTTTCCACACTACCCCCCCCTTCCCCCCGCCACCGCCCCAATTTTTATTGCCTTTCTCGGAATTCCAGCCTAAAGCTGCCATGTACATTTCAGTGGACTGGCCAATGTACATCACTGCTGAACCAATTAGCAAGTTGTTTATGCCCGCAAGCTTGGGCTTCTGAGCTTATCAGTTATCAAAGTCATTTCAGCCGCCTGTATTTAAAAAAATAACTTATGTATTCTTCCTTGCTACTGAGTGAAAGTAGTAGAAAGCTGTTTTGCTAAGTATATATGCCTGAGTGGCCCATCTAGTCATTTTAGTATCTGTTGGTTAAGGCTGAGAAAAAAGAATTAGTAAGTTAATTAAGAAGTACAGTCTAAGCTATCTATCATAGTACATCATATATATAAGGCAAAATTAGCGCGCGGAGTCGGGTTGTGTTGTTTCAACGCATTAACAATACTACTATTACTTATTATTAGTAATAAGATAAGCGCCAGATGTTTAGGATTTAAAAAAAAGTCCAGCACCGCTTGCACTAGATTAAACTATAAATTATAGCCCCAGGCAATAACCCTACATAAAAAATGTTTAATGTAGTCAAGGCATAGGTCAAGTGAAGGTCATTCAGAATTTAATCAATTACAATAGATCGGGGCCAAGATAAATTCTGTAGATTATAACGCACAACATACTGTTTGAATTGAACAGCACATAATAATCAAAAGAGCAGCAGCAGCAGCAGAAGCAATGAAAATGAAATAAGAAATTTGATCAATTTTTTTGTTTACTTTAAGAATCGACACCGACCATATTTCAAAGTCAAATTGACGCAAAAAATAGAGCCATGAAAAAATAGAAGGGAAGAGATTGGAGCTGAAAAAAGCTTTGTTAGTCAGCTATTATAGAGGAATCTTCATTGATAAAAGTCCATTCATGGACCACCGACGCCGAAGAAATCTGTACTGGAAAGCTATTTTAAATCGCTATGATGAAAAGCGAGATCGACTCTCTCAAACCGCTTTGGGCCATAGACTATGATGAAAAGCGATCAGATTTATTTAACACCCCTTTGGGCCATAGACTATGATGGAAAACGATCAGATTTATTTAACACCCCTTTGGGCCATAGACTATGATGAAAAGCGATCAGATTTATTTAACACCCCTTTGGGCCATAGACTATGATGGAAATCGAGGCTGATTTGCTACACGCGCTTTGGGCCATAGACTATGATAAAAAGCGAGACTGAATATCTACACCCTGTTTGGGCCATAGACTATGCTGAAAAGCGAGATTGATTCTCCAGCTAGAATTAATTGACTTGCAAGATAATTATAGTTACATTGGTCAGTTTTGACCATAGACAAAGAGGATTTATTTTTAGTTAGTGAGCGAACATCTAGAACTTAAGCTTTCCAGTCCAAGTACTACAACAGTTCAGGGGTCCATGATCGAGTCTCACAAGATCGGGCAGATATGGATATAAGATTCACTGAGCGGCAGCAGCGGACAGAGTAGCTAGGTTGACAGTCTCCTCAGAAGCATCCGACCGCACCAGCCTGACTGACACCACCGACAGTCCGGCAAATCCGACGAACTCGGCCTGATCCGGGTACACACCGTTAGGCAGAGGCGAATTAAGCGGAATCACTCGCTGCTGTTGCCAGGGCTGATCGATGAGGGTCTGCAGAGCATGCGAGATCACCACCAGATCGTGCATCCTGACTAGCTCTGACTCCACCAGCTCCATAGTGATACCGTTGGCCCTGTCCTTGCCCACAGTCAGATCGAAGGTGATGTCCTGCAGCTCCGGCAGGCCGGGCGTCTCGCTGGAGCTGTCGGCAGTGGAACCGGCCGCCGAAGATGACGAGTTGGCGCTGGAACCGGCAGCGGCGCCGCTGCCACTGGGATCTTTAGGAGCGCCACTGCCGGATGCGGCGCCGCTGTCGGAGCCGGGAGCGACCGGATCGGCGTCTTTGCGCTTGCGCAGGCGGAGCTTCATGCAGACTTGGCCGGGCTGGCCGCCGAGCAGTTTGCGATGCCATTCCAGACGCGCATCGGCGTTGTCCGACTGCGCCTCCGATGATGTTGCTGAACCGGCTGCCGTAGTTGCAGACGCCGCCGAGCCGGTATCGGCGATCAGCTTGACGCTGGAGGCCGCGGTTGCAGACCCGGCAGCGGTCAGGGTCTCCGACGCCGATGCCGCTGAGCCGGAGACGGCGGCCGCGGCCACCGCAGCAGTATCGGCGCCGCGGCTATCAGCGGTGAGAGTGGCATCGCCAGAGAAGTCCCAGAAGTCCTGCTCGTCCGCGTCCGAGTCAGAATCGTATTCACAGCCTTCGCCGGCTTCGAGCGCATCGGCTGAACGTCGTTTAACTTTAACAGAAGGCAGCGGTGTGTCGCCGCTCAGCAGGGCCTTGACGATGACTTCCTTGTCCTTGGCTTTGCCGCGGATGAAGCTGTGATGCAGCAGCTGTTTAGCGCTTGGCCGTTCGCCGTCGTTTCGTTGCAAACAGGCCGAGACAAACTTGCGAAACTTCTGGCCGTAGGCGGAGAACTGGCCCGCTTTCTCCTCCACCGAGGTCAGGTTTGGGGGGTCATTGTTCAGCGTGAGCACGATCACCTTTACTGGCGGGAACTTGGCGTAGGGTGCGCTGCCGGTCACCAGCTCCAGTGCAGTGATTCCCACACTCCAGATGTCCGCCTTCTGGGTGTAGCCGACCTGGCGCTGCTCCATCACCTGGCGATGGCAAAATCGATTTATGGGCGATTCTTTAAGGCGATTCTTAGGGCGATTCTTTATGGGCGATTCTTTGGGGAAATTTTTATGGGCGATTCTTTATGGGCGATTCTTTGGGGAAATTTTTATGGGCGATTCTTTATGGGCGATTCCTTAGGGCGATTCTTTAGGGCGATTCTTTAGGGCGATTATTTATGGGCGATTCTTTGGGGCAATTTTTATGGGCGATTCTTTATGGGCGATTCTTCGGGGAAATTTTTATGGGCGATTCTTTATGGGCGATTCCTTAGGGCGATTCTTTAGGGCGATTATTTATGGGCGATTCTTTAGGGCAATTCTTTATGGGCGATTCTTTATGGGCGATTCTTTGGGGCAATTTTTACGGGTGATTTTTTATGGGCAATATTTTATGGGTGATTATTTAGGGGCGATTCTTTAGGGAAATTTTTATGGGCGATTCTTTAGGGCGATTCGATTCTTTATGGGCGATTCTTTGGGGCGATTTTTACGGGTGATTCTTTATGGGCGATTTTTTATGGGCGATTCTTTAGGGCAATTCTTTATGGGCGATTCGATTCTTTATGGGCGATTATTTGGGGCAATTTTTACGGGTGATTCTTTATGGGCGATTTTTTATGGGTGATTATTTAGGGGCGATTGTTTGGGGAAACTTTTATGGGCGATTCTTTATGGGCGATTCTTTATGGGCGATTCTTTAGGGCGATTCTTTATGGGCGATTCTTTATGGGCAATTTTTAGGGCGATTATTTGGGGGCGATTATTTGGGGAAACTTTTATGGGCGATTCTTTCTATGACATTTCAAACTCTCAACTGCATACCTCAGGTGCCATCCAGCATGGAGTGCCAACAAAGGTGTGCCTGGACACGGGGTTGACAGACATGGCAGTCAGCGGGTTCGTGTTGATAAAGGCAGTAACGCCAAAGTCGGCAATAAGGACCGAACCGTCCTTTTTTAATAGGATGTTGCCGCACTTAATGTCTCTGGAATAGGAGTAGATAGATTGTGCCGGTTGCAGGACTAAAGAAGCTACCGATATGTATAGACAATGAATTTTTGAAATTATCTTGGCCGTGAATTAAATTAATTAATCAGATTCTCATGCCAGTCTAAGGGAGATTCTCAGGCCAGTCTAAGGGAGATTCTCATGCCAGTCTAAGGAAGATTCTCATGCCAGTCTAAGGGAGATTCTCATGCCAGTATAGTAGAGATTCTCATGTCAGTCTAAGGGAGATTCTCATGCCAGTCTAAGGGAGATTCTCATGCCAGTCTAAGGGAGATTCTCATGCCAGTATAGTAGAGATTCTCATGCCAGTCTAAGGGAGATTCTCATGCCAGTCTAAGGGAGATTCTCATGCCAGTCTAAGGGAGATTCTCATGCCAGTATAGTAGAGATTCTCATGTCAGTCTAAGGGAGATTCTCATGCCAGTCTAAGGGAGATTCTCATGCCAGTCTAAGGGAGATTCTCATGCCAGTCTAAGGGAGATTCTCATGCCAGTCTAAGGGAGATTCTCATGCCAGTCTAAGGGAGATTCTTATGCCAGTATAGTAGAGATTCTCATGTCAGTCTAAGGGAGATTCTCATGCCAGTCTAAGGGAGATTCTCATGCCAGTATAGTAGAGATTCTCATGTCAGTCTAAGGGAGATTCTCATGCCAGTCTAAGGGAGATTCTCATGACAGTCTAAGGGAGATTCTCATGTCAGTCTAAGGGAGATTCTCATGCCAGTCTAAGGGAGATTCTCATGCCAGTCTAAGGGAGATTCTCATGCCAGTCTAAGGGAGATTCTTATGCCAGTATAGTAGAGATTCTCATGCCAGTCTAAGGGAGATTCTCATGCCAGTATAGTAGAGATTCTCATGTCAGTCTAAGGGAGATTCTCATGCCAGTATAGTAGAGATTCTCATGTCAGTCTAAGGGAGATTCTCATGCCAGTCTAAGGGAGATTCTCATGCCAGTATAGTAGAGATTCTCATGTCAGTCTAAGGGAGATTCTCATGCCAGTCTAAGGGAGATTCTCATGCCAGTCTAAGGGAGATTCTCATGCCAGTATAGTAGAGATTCTCATGTCAGTCTAAGGGAGATTCTCATGCCAGTCTAAGGGAGATTCTCATGCCAGTCTAAGGGAGATTCTCATGCCAGTATAGTAGAGATTCTCATGTCAGTCTAAGGGAGATTCTCATGTCAGTCTAAGGGAGATTCTCATGCCAGTCTAAGGGAGATTCTCATGCCAGTCTAAGGGAGATTCTCATGCCAGTCCAAAGCTGAGCGATTAAAATATTGAACTAAACGTAAACATATAGCTGAATTATGAACACACCGATGCACAATGCCATTCTCGTGTATATACTGCAATCCTTTGATTGCCTCTCGCATTATAGTGGCAATGGTGCACTCGTCCAGCACACCGTGCGTGATGTCCCTGGTGGCCTTGACGTGATTAATCATATCCAGTAGCGAACGCTCGCACAGGTCCATCAGAATGTACAGAAACTGATCCTCGATGAAGCTGCCATAATAGGCAACAATATTTTCGTGTCTCAGCTTCTTCATGCCCTGAGTCTCTCTGTGCAACTCGTCCATTGACACGGAGCTGCTGTCCAGGTTCACCACTTTCACGGCTATTTCGGCGTTATTCTTCAGCGGGCAGAATGCTTTGTACACCCGCGAGGTGGCGCCGCTGCCCAGCTGCTTGTCCATCACGTAGTTCACTTTGCCTTTTGGCCAAACGTCGGTGCTTGCAGCGGCGCCTGCGGCGCTTGCAGGAGCGGCGCCACCGACGACAGAGCCGAAGGAGGCAACCGAGGCAGTGTTGTGCAGAGCCAATGGCTTCAAGGAGCCGTGGCCGACTTGCGCTGCAGTCGGTTGCTGCTGCTGAGCAGGGGGTTGAGCATTCTGCTGCTGCGAGCTGGACGCCGTTATGGTCTGCTCTCCGTCTCGGACTTCCTCCGACATTGCAGCTTCTGTTTATAGCAGTTTATATTGATTTCAAGTCCGAACACCTCTTGCAGACGATGCTTAGCTGGGAAGGGAAGACTGGAGCATGAAGACCAAAGCGGCTATGTTATAGCTTTAGGTTATAGTTCTATGGGCGATTCTTTGGGGAGATTTTTGGGCGATTTTTTTGGTGAAAAATGTGGGCGATTCTTTTGGAGAGATTTATGGGGGATTCTTTTGGTGATATTTATGGGCGATTCTTTTGGGGAGATTTATGGGCGATTCTTTTGGTGATATTTATGGGCGATTCTTTTGGTGATATTTATGGGCGATTCTTTTGGGGAGATTTATGAGCGATTCTTTTGGTGATATTTATGGGCGATTCTTTTGGGGAGATTTATGGGGGATTTTGTGGGGAGATTTATGGGGGATTTTTCGGTGAAAAATGTGGGCGATTCTTTTGGGGAGATTTATGGGGGATTTTTTGGTGAAAAATGTGGGCGATTCTTTTGGGGAGATTTATGGGGGATTTTTTGGTGAAAATGTGGGCGATTCTTTTGGGGAGATTTATGGGGGATTTTTGGTGAAAAATGTGGGCGATTCTTTTGAGGAGATTTATGGGGGATTTTTTGGTGAAAAAATTCTTGGAAGAATTCTTGGAAGATTTATAAGCGATTATTTTGAGGAGATTTATGGGCGATTCTTTTGGGGAGTTTCAAGGGCGATTCTTTTGGGAGATTCATGGGCGATTGTTTTGGGGAGATTTCTGGGCAATTGTTTTGGAAAGATTTATGGGCGATTGTTTTGGGGAGATTAATGAGCGACTCCTTTGGGGAGATTTATGGGGCGATACTTTCGGGATATTTAATGGACGGTTCTTAAGTGGAAGGGGTGATCATTTCATGGAGATTCATCGGCGATTCTCGATTACGAGTATTGTCATGGAATAGGCCGGAATTAACACAGGGGAGGGGGGGCAAACTAGGAATACGAGTATTTATAATTTTTACCTACCTGCTGAGATAATGGCTTAAAAAGATTTTAACAAACAGCCACAGTTATTTCAATAAAGATATAATTCAATAATCCTGCATTTGAAATTTATTATTAACAATACTAGCTACGTAACGCGAGAAAAAGAAAGCAAAAAAACTAAGCAATTAAAACAATTTTGAAACATTTAGAATTGATGAAACATGTAGGCCATGCGGTGGGGGGGGGTTGAAATTATATAATAAACTGGATTATAATTTTGTAGGAAGGCAACAGATCTGAAGAGAGTAAGCTAACTTTCACACCAGGATGTGTCTTAAACTATTAAGACTAGCTCGTGTATTGTACAGTACACGTACTTTAATATCAAATGAAGCTAGTCACAGGTTTGCAGGTTAGATTACTGATTAACATTTGGCAACAGAGATGAAGAAACAATCTTCAAGTATCAATAGAAGGATCTAATAATGACACGGATGCGAAAATGCACTGACTTAATTAATAGTCTATACTTTAGCGTGTCTAAATTAATGGTGGCACGAGTATAAGGTAGATCAGAAAGTTCAGTGTTCCAGCTAGAAGTCTGGGAGATGAGGAATTGCAGGAATCCCCATCCTACACCTGAGGAGTCTGGGAGATGAGGAAGTGCGGGAATCCCATCCCACACCTGTGATAAGGAAGTGCAGGAATCCCCATCCCACACCTGAGTCTGGGAGATGAGGAAGTGCAGGAATCCCCATCCTACACCTGAGGAGTCTGGGAGATGAGGAATTGCAGGAATCCCCATCCTACACCTGAGGAGTCTGGGAGATGAGGAAGTGCGGGAATCCCATCCCACACCTGTGATGAGGAAGTGCAGGAATCCCCATCCCACACCTGAGTCTGGAAGATGAGGAAGTTCAGGGATCCCCATCCCACACCTATGAAGAGTCTGGGAGATGAGGAAGTGTAGGAATCTCATCCCACACCTGTGAGGAGTCTCGGAGATGAGGAAGTGTAGGAATCTCATCCCACACCTGAGGAGCCTGGGAGATGAGGAAATTCAGGAATCCCCATCCCACACCTGAGGGGTCTGGGAGATGAGGAAGTGAAGGAATCTCATCCCACATCTATGAGGAGTCTGGGAGATGAGGAAGTGTGGGAATCCCATCCTACACCTGTGATGAGGAAGTGTAGGGATCCCCATCCTACACCTGTGAGGAGTCTGGGAGATGAGGAAGTGCAGGAATCCCATCCTACACCTGCGAGGAGTCTGGGAGATGAGGAAGTGCAGGGATCCCACCTGACACTGGCAGATGACGCATAACTCAGCAACATAAAACCGAACAAGTCCAAGAGCTTGAGGCGCACCACAAATTAGAAATTATCCCTTTATAACCCCAATAGGCCGCAGCTTAATGCACTTCTTGCTAATACCGGCAGCGTGACAGGTGTCAACAACGTCCGTGACATTTTTATAAGACTCTGGCGCCTCTTCCATGACCAGCTTAGGTGAAGCAACGCGGATGCTAATACCCTTAGCTTCCAGGGCTTGCAGCACATCCGTATAGTCCAGATTGCGCCTAGACTTGGCCCGGCTAAGCGCTCTGCCGGCGCCGTGACAGGTGGAGCCGAAGGTCTCCCTCATGCCCTGCTCGGTGCCCGTGAGCACGTAGGAGCAGGTGCCCATAGTGCCGCCAATCAGCACCGGCTGACCGGTCAGCTGGTAATCCACCGGTATCAGAGGGTGATGCGGCGGGAATGCCCTTGTTGAGCCTTTCCGATGCACCAGCAGAGTACGCGGCCGATCGTTGACCCAGTGCCGCTCCACCTGGATAACGGTTGGACTAACTGGTAAATACGATACATATCGGTAGTCTTTTTTGTAGTTTAAAACACGCAAAATAGACAGTCAAAAGCAGGACAACAACACCTTCCTGTGCCTTGGGGGCTGGCTCTTTTAAGTGTGAATCGCACGACAACTCCCTTACACCTGCCCCAATTAGGCCAGGTGTGCAACCGACAGCTCAGCCGCAGCTATTGCGCGGCGCATCTGAAGGCTGCGTACGGCTGTTCAGTCCATGGACTGGGGGGTCGCCACACACACCCTCAATTACCCCAGCTAATGCTGGCACCCATTTTACAGCTGGGTGAACTGAAGCAATGCAGAGTTAAGTGTCTTGCCCAAGGACACAAATTGTTCCAGTGGGATCGGGAATCGAACACCCGACCTTCAAGTCGTGAGTCCGACGCTCTAACCACTAGGCTAAAACCCCTTCGCCAAAGATAAACAAGTCATCTCTTAAGAAGCCCTTGGCCTCTATCGCCACCCCTCGCTCGCTCACCTTGGCAATATTATGCGACACGTCGTACACCACGTGCATGTCCAAGTCGTCCGGGCTGGCCCCGAACTGCCTAGCAAATGCCTGCCGAGTCAGAAAGGTCATGGAGGACCGATTTACCCAGGCATAATTAGCCGCCGCGGCCATAGCCTTGAGATAGTCCTGGCCCTCCTCTGATTGGATGCGGGCGCAGGCCAATTGGCGATCGTTCACTTCGATTTTGTCTCGCTTCATAGCCTTCTCCATAGCAACCAGTGCGTCCGTGGCAACCTGATGACCCATGCCGCGACTGCCGCAGTGGATCATGACGCACACTTGGCCAACCTCGTCTATGCCCATCTTTCTGGCCGCCGTTCTGTCGTAGATTTCGTCAACAATTTGAATCTCGGCGTAGTGATTGCCGGCCCCGAGGGTGCCCAGCTGAGGCAGACCGCGCTTCTTGGCTCTGGCGCTTACCTGCGAGTCATTGTTGGCTTATTTTGAAATGCCAACCACTGGGGTTCTAGATAATGAAAACATGCTCATAAACGATGGAAAATCTGGTAAATGTACATGTAGGTTCGGTGAAGATCTATCGGGGATCGGGAATTGGGATTTGGAGTTGGGATCTTACATAGGGAGTTGGGATCTGGGATCGGGAGTTGGGATCTACGATCTGGAAATGGGATCTGGGATCGGGAATTGGTATCTGGGATCGGGAATTAGGATCTGGGATCGGGAGTTGGGATCTGGGACCGGGAGTTGGGATCTGGGATCGGGAGTTGGGATCTGGGATCGGGAGTTGGGATCTGAGATCGGGAGTTGGGATCTGGGATCGGGAGTTGGGATCTGAGATCGGGAGTTGGGATCTGGGTCGGGAATTAGGATCTGGGATCGGGAGATGGGATCTGGGATCGGGAGTTGGGATCTGGGATCGGGATTTGGGATCTGGGACCGGGAGTTGGGATCTGGGATCGGGAGTTGGGATCTGAGATCGGGAGTTGGGATCTGGGTCGGGAATTAGGATCTGGGATCGGGAGATGGGATCTGGGATCGGGAGTTGGGATCTGGGATCGGGATTTGGGATCTGGGACCGGGAGTTGGGATCTGAGATCGGGAGTTGGGATCTGGGTCGGGAATTAGGATCTGGGATCGGGAGATGGGATCTGGGATCGGGAGTTGGGATCTGGGATCGGGAGTTGGGATCTAGGACCGGGAGTTGGGATCTGGGATCGGGAGTTGAGATCTGGGTCGGGAGTTGGGATCTGGGATCAGGAATGGGAAACTGGGATCCGGAATTGAAATCTGTGATCAGGAATCGGAATCTGGGATCCGGAATTGAAATCCATGTTCTGGGATCGGGAATTGAGATCGTGATCGGGGTTTGAAATTAGGAATTGGGATCTGTAATCAGGAACTGTGATCTGGGGATCCGGAATAGATTGGGAGCTAGAAACAAGAATAGGGATCTGGAATCGAGAAATAGTATTAGAACTCGTATTCGAAAAAACAAACTTTGTATTCAAAAATAAAAACCTTTCGGATTTGAAATCAATGATTGGGATCTGGCATCATTAATTAGGATGAAGGCAATATGAAGAACACGGGGATAAGATAAAACAGAATCTTCTCTCACCTTGGTGGGATCGGCCTGCAGCATGCGGCCGTATTCCTCGCAGTGCTCCTTATCCTCTGCCCAGATGTAGCCCTGCCTTAGCGACCAGTCCATGCCCATCTCCAGGGCCTCCTCCAGCGCGTTGGCGTCCATGGGGATCACGCCTTTGCTGCCAACGCCAACTGGGATGTGGTCGAATAGGGCCTGCAGATCCGGTGGAATAAATTTAATTCGATAAGCTGACAATATTCTGACATTATATTTGACAACTGCAATCACCTGACTTGACTGACTCTCAAACCAACTGACGTCACATGGCACTTGGCGCACTTTAGGCGACATTGTCACACAACCGGCGAGAGGCATTGCTGCCCATTCCGCCGACTCGCCTGAGCAGGCACACAAGGGCAAGGATACGTACGCAATCATACGCACAGGCACACACTCACACAGGAGTGTACAGCGGCCCTAACTTTATATTATCGTTAGGCATGTACACTTCACTGTGCCTTGGGGGTTGGCCCTCAAGGCCGTTAATTGCACGAGCAGAGCCAAGCCGAGATTCCAATTTAGCCCCAAATTAATGTGACGGCACTTGGAATTGAGCCTGGGCCGCTGGCACATCAGAGCGCCGCGTTGGACCACTGGGCTATTGACACTCAGGGTTTTTGGGGCCATACGGGGTTTCTTGGTCCCTTTAAAATTTCATTGGCAACTGGATTTTTGGCAACAGAGGCCAATCTGGCAACTTCATATTCCTCATGCCAGTTGCATATTTAAAAAAATGATTTAGTAAATGTAATAAAAGTGCCATATGAATCGATATGATAGAATTGTTAGTTTGTTATTGTTTGCAGCATAGATAGCAATCTTAGAGTTAAAGAGAACAAATTTCTGCTTTTCAAACTCAGCCTTGGAAATATCCATCCTCCAGAATACACACAGCTCACAAGGGTGCACAGCTGCCCTCGTGACTTTCTAATCGTCATGCTGGCTGGCTCTCACGGCTGTGAATCGCACGACCCCCGGCCAAATTTTCCAAGAATCGAACTAGGGGTCGCGGCATACTGACAAAAGCCGCCAAAGCAAAATTGCACACCTGAGTCAGCTGCTCCTTGACAGGCAGCACGTCCTTCTCAAACAGCGACGTACGCAGCAGCCTCACGCCGCAGTTAATATCGAATCCGACTCCGCCAGGCGACACAACAGCGCTAGGATCGTCCATGTCGAAGGCTGCCATATTGCCGATGGCGAATCCGTAGCCGCTGTGAACGTCCGGCAGGCCAACAGACCGGTGGACAATGCCTGGCAGGGCGGCTACGTTGGCGATCTGCTTCATGCCGGGCAGGAAGCCGCCGTAGCCAGCGGAGCGGCAGTGCTGGCGCAGCTCGTCGAACATCAGCCGTTCCAGATGGCTGTTGACATAGAACACGCCTTCGACTCGCATGTTGCCAACGAAGCCCTGCTTGATGCGCCAGCTGTGCGGCGACAGGCGCTCAAGGAATTGTTCCTCTTCTTCGAAGGTGCGCGGCATGATGACGAACAATCAGGAAACTGGGGATTTGGCAGGAGGAAATCGGGAACTGGGTTTCTTTTTCGTCAAAAACTTGATATTAGCTGGTTGAATAAATATTATTAGCTAGTACTGTTAATATAATTACTTTGTTCTATGCTATAAATTCTTCACTGTTTTGATAGTTATACTACAATATCTCTTAGATAGACTACTAGGAGTTAAAACTATTTTTGAGTTTGAAGTTCTTAGAGAATTGCCCACCCACAAATGTAGAACTTGTATAACTTTAAATACAAATTGCTAGTATGGTTATAAATTATATTTTTTTAAATAAACAATATTACAAGATTATACTTGTCTCATTAGTAGTTGATTTTAATCATTTCTATACTAAATCACAAAAGTTATCATTAAACTCAAAGGCTAAGGAATTTAGTTAAACTGTACCCAAAAAATCTGGGATTTAAATAATACTAAGCTCAAGGATAAAAGACTTATCTAAGTCTTACTTTAAGTGAGAGGAATTAGGTTATATAATACATATACAAATCTAATATGATTGATATACTGAAGGAAAGGAATTTAGATACAACAGCTAGACATGAATTTAGCCTTTATATGTATATTAATCAATAATAAGGGATTACCATTATTATAGGCATATACAAGGAGTCCATTCAGTAACTATAAAAATGTAACAAAAAAACTGGGAAGTTACATAATTCTATAATCTTTCAAAGTAGCATCCTTTGCATAGCTGCAATCAGGCATTGCTAGCACTCTGGCAGATTCCTGACTCTATCAGCAGTGCTGGAATCACAGCTATTGGAAAACTTGGACAATTGTATCAAAAAGCTAATTGATGCAGTAGTAGTAATAGCCTCAAAGCTGATTTTTTAACTTAAGAAGTAAAAGTTGCAGGAATTTATGTTAACAGAATATGAAAGGTATAGCAATATTTCCCAACTATAGTTCTCCAGTGGCTCCTTTAGAGTCCTAGCTATATAAGAATCTAAATTGTCATAGATCACCATGCTTTATGTGCTTTATCTTTGAAATGGGCATACCATTTGTAAACCACTCACTCAGTAAAGGCATGTTGCCAAAAGGCTTCAAAAGTTGTCAATGAACTTGTGCAGCTGGTGTTCTTCATAGATTTTTTTTAAATATATGAGCACTGCTCAAAATTGCCCTCTTCATCCATGATTCAGCTATTTTAGGCAGGTGAAAAAACCCTGGGTTGAAAAAGTTGTGCTGGCTCTTTGAAAAACTCAAGCTTATAACTAAGGTTTTTGCTATATAGAGTATAGGTGCATATGAAAATATTAGTGTGGCTAAGCTACTTACTTTTCCTCTATGGTAAAATGTGTGGTTGCTAAATGGACTTTTAGGATATCCTTTATAAATGTACACATAAATTATGCAAAATTCTGAATTTAACTAAGCTGGTTTAGGATGGGCAAGCCAGTAAAGACCTTACAAAATGTGAACCCATCCTAAATCAGATAGGGTAGCAACTGCACACACTAAAAATGATATTTTTCAAATTCTTGATATTGCTGTTTAAGAATGCTACATAGCAGAGGCATGTAGTTTTTGCTGAAATGTTTCCTAGGCCTTTCAGTTCATATAGGTTTGGTTGTCAAGGCCACTTTTTTGGTTGCCATGGCAATGAAAAACAATTTTTTTAATTTGCTCAAAAATTTTGATATCAAAAAAGGATTGACTATATGCTGTCATCTAATGCTCTATATGAGCTTATAAGGGCATTTATAAGCTATAATAATAGGATAATTTTTAGTTCATAAGCACTTTTTTATATCAAAAAGTAAAAAATGTTTTTGAGGCGCAAAAAAATTGTCATTTTTCAAAGTTTGGTATAAAGCAGCTCAAAGCATCAGCATGATCTTTGAGCTGCTGAACAATCAACAAAACATCTGGGGCTATTGAGTGAAGGCATGCGCATTTTCCAGTGTGCATTTTTTACAAAAGTACACATGTATTTTAAAAGTACATTTTCTATAGCTGCATTTTGCAACCTTCTTAAAGATTAAATAAAACTCTTTTTTGCTTAGCTTTTTGTTTTTACAATAACTTGGATGTTGCCTAAATTTTTTAGTTGGTTTCAGCTTGTTTTAGTGCCCAACTAAAACTTTCTTTGGATTCAAACCTCAAAAACATGTTTTTGCCATTCTTTATTATTTTTTTTACTCATAAAAGCAGCCTTAACAATTGTGCATTTTATAGAGCAGCATAGCTGCCCATTTTTTATTGTTGCCAACATATTCAGTGATAATTGCATAAATTATCAACTCTTCATGACATTCTGAGTCTGAGCTAAGCTGCAAAAACCTGGGGGCTTGACAAAATTTTGATGTTTTTGGTGTGTAACTTTTGGCTAGTGTAACATTAAGAAACTCGTATTGCATCATTGAACAGCTGCTTGGATGCCCTTTTCAACAAGGTATAGCACATGTGGATCTTAACAATTTAAAGGTACTTTGTACATTAAAAGGTGAAAATCAGCAAAAATGAAGTATAATTTTCAAATGCAAATAGAAAAAAAAACTTGTACTTTTTTTGTCTCCCTAGCCTTATTGTTTATAGATAAATGCTTAAAGTAGTCTGATATGAAATTTTGAAAATAATAGATACAGTTTTTTATTGCATTTTTGTATTTTAATGGCATTTTGCACCCTCAAATTTACAATGTTTTTCCATATAAATTCTGAATGGGACATGGCAGCGCAGCACAAGTGACGCCTTTAGAAAGCATTTAAGACCTACTTTGTGGGTATGGAATGCTTTTTGTCAAGTTTTAGTTTAGGGCTAGCTTGACCTAACTATTGTACTTGTACAAAAGAATGGTTGTCAGTTTTATTGTATATCAAATTAATAGAGCCTTTGGAAGGAAGTACATAGTAAGACTTTTTATGGATTAGAAAATATATAATGATATGAAAATATATAATTAAATGCAATTTGGCATGTTTCCATCTTATATCATTTTGTTTTGTTTTGTTTTATTGCAGTGTTGCAATTGTGAGAATTTAAAATACATTTCACATCTTTGCATGAGCCAAACCTCCCAGTCTTCCCAAACTTACTCACTGGTTCTTACTAAAAAAGTTATCTTTCTCTGTTTATAAAACTTATCAATCTGTCTATTTTCTTGTGTATATGTTTTTTAAGAATTGTATAACAATACATTTAGTTTTTTCTTAAGAGTATTTTGTTTTTTATTCTGTTTGTTTATATGTATCTATTGCTTAAAGAATTTGAATTAAAAATTGTTTATAGCAACTTGTTTATTTTTAATATTTCTGTTACCTACTAACTGCTCTCTTTATTTTTCTATTCATTATCCATGTTCTATATCATACCATATCTTGCTTCTGTATCTACTATCATTAGGCATTATCAATTGACAATTTCTCCTTCTCATTTGTGCATCTTTCATTTAATTCATACTTCATTTCAATTTTTCTTATTTGTCTTACCATTTGCTTATATTCCTATAGAACTTTTTTGTAGTTTCTCTATCCCTGCTTAGCAATAAAAACCCAATTTTATCTAACTTTGTTTTAAGTTTTATTCAAAGTGGCAAAATAGTTTTGATAAATGACATGGTATTTGTGGTATACTATTTCAATCTAACTCTTCTATATCTGACTCTTCTTTGTCTTATATCTTACTTGTCTTGATCTTCCATATCTGACTCTTTTCTATCCCATATCTGACTTTTCTTTATCCCATGTTTATCCCATATGTATGAATACATACATCAATTCTGCACATTGTTATGTTTTTTGAATATTCTTTTCTTAACCTGTTACTATAGTTGAGTGTTTAAATACTTATTGCTATGCAAGTTTAACAATTTTTTTTCATAGCAGTTGAAATAAAACAATGCTAACAAAATGTGTATGCACTGTTATATGTTTTATTATTTTGTTTCTGGTAGCTATACAATGTAATAGTGAAAATAGTGCAAAATATTATTTAGGATTAGATATAATAAATAGCCAATAGGCTATAATGCCAAACTACAACATTATAAAAGAACTAATTTTTTATAAATATAATGTATTGCACACATACTATTGGGAGTTCAATATCTCTATGTTATTCATTGTCTTTCTTATGTTTGAATAGAAAATATTTGCAATTTCCATTGTCTTTTCATTTATTTAAAGGAGTCCTATTCTTTTGATTCCGTCCTTCAATCTGATTCCTTTCTCTTCTATATCTGACTTTTTTGTATCTTATATCTAACTCTTCTTTTGCCTATATCTGACTTCTCTCTTACATATCTGACTCTTCTTTGTCCCATATCTTACTTGTCTTAATCTCCTATATCTGACTCTTTTCTATCCCATATCTGACTCTTTTATCCCATGTCTGTCCTATATATTATATTCATTGCTATTATAGTTGCTGCTAGGCCAGGATGGAATTCTTGCTCGGGGGTAGGAAAACACGCTAAAAAACAGCAAGTTTGCATGCCAGCTATAAAAAAGTCATAATGCAGATAATGGCAGGCCCATGTGCTAAAAAATGAAATTTTTAGTTTTTCAATTCTTATGCCAATGTAAATTAGAAAGTTGTACTTTAAGTGTAAAGTAGCTTGAAAACTATAATTTTTTAAAGAAAATATTCTTTAAAAATTATAAGAGTTTCACTAAACTTTAAAGTAACTGTTTTTGCTAAAAACTATTATTCTTTGTTTTACTTTTGTTTAAAATTTTCTGGTGTAAAAACAACCTTCCGGACTATGAAAAGTAGGAGAACTTGAGCATGCATATACTATATGGCACATAACCATGTTGAATGCATGTAAAAGTCAAATCCTGTCTGTGATTCTGCGGCAAACAGCTTCTTTGCAAGCACATACGATGGAGTGCGCACACACTTTCTTTAAGAGTGCGCAAGTAGGCTCCTTTTTAGCATGCAAATGTACACGAATTTGACAAGCGCGCACAAACACATAACAACTTTTGTTCAAGAATTCCATCCTGGCTGCTAGGGCTCTTCAAACCTGAGTGCCACATTAGAGCTTGAGTGTATAAAAGAAAAAAGATATAGCAAGATGCAGTGTACGCTCTGCGCGATAATAATGTACTTGGCTTGGTCGATGAACTAACTCGTAGCAATACTCTTATTACGCAATGCTCTCGTGCCTATAAATATATTTAATTAGCAGTCGGCTCATTTAAGTGCATCGTTTCTCTCGCCAAACTAAATAGCTAGTCTGAGTCATTACACAAGATATAGCATTGTATTTGTGTTTAGAATTTATAATAGTATTAATATAAAACATGTAAATACTTTATCAAAAATATTTCAAAAAGCACAAAACTTAAAGTATTTTGAGCACAAACATATTTAAAAAATAATTTGATATAATACTCGTATTACATTATTATTCTGTGTATTAATATAAAAATAGCCTAGCAAAAATATAACAACTTATTTTATTTTATAAAAATATGTTATTTTATAATAGGCCCCTATACCAACAAGCCAGAGCATCATTAAAAAATCATCAGTGGAATCTGGTGATCTTGTAACAATCATAAATCTTCATTAACAGTTTATTTATTAAAATGAAAAAATAATTAAATGAACAAAACTAGGCCCCCTATAGTTATGCCCTAATGCCTAATCAGCAAAATTGGCAAATCCATTCAAATGAATTTCTCTGTGAATCATTGTCATTGACAAGTACAATGATATATACATATATACATATATGCACAACTTTCAGTTGAGTACACATTAGGCCTATAGCAGACCAAGAAGGGTAAGTCACAAAAATGACAATTTTTTGACAGAGTTTGATGAATTAAAGATTTTTACTTTGCTATTGAAACACTGAGGATCAAACATGTCTGATTGTATCATTTCGTCAGTTAAATCAAGCTCCAATTACTGAGTCTAACAGAAAATTACAATGCGTTAGTTGGTTTGATAATTCTGGCGGGATTATTAGATTATTATAAAGAGTAGGGATTCCAATCCCGGGATCCCGGGATTGGGGCCAAAAATCCGGGATTTGAATCCCGGGATTTTTTGGGAATCGAATCCCGGGATTGCAAAAGCACCGGGATTCCGGGATTTTGAATCCCGGGATTTCAACAGCATCGGGATTTCGGGACTATTCAATCCCGGGATTGTAAAATGTCGGGATTTTGGAATCCCTAATAAAGAGCAGTTGTTTGAAATAAACGCTGTTTGCTCTAGGTTTGTAACTGAATTATTAGGTAGTAGTAGTAGTAGTAGCAGTACGAGTTTGGCTCAGGCAAATACATGTAGCCTGTTTGGCCAGTATGAGTCAGTGTATTCAAATACTTCTTCGCGAATAAAAGTTTAGTGAATTAACCAATTTCTTTCGTGACCTAATGACCGGATTTTCAGTTCCACGTTCAGTTCCACGAAAATAAATAAACAAAAAATCAAATGCATACTACAGCGAGGAAAATCTTTTTAAAATTAAACTAAAAGCATTTTTGCAATATAACATCTGAGTAGACTTTACACCAAAAATATCTTTTCAATTGAACATCTGTGAGCTTCGTGGCACACCTCGAATGCTGAAATGGAGTGAATTTTCTTTAGAATTTACGACGTAGATGGTGACTGTACAAAAAAATCAAATGCATACTACAGCAAGGAAAATCTTTTTAAAATTAAACTAAAAGCATTTTTGCAATATAACATCTGAGTAGACTTTACACCAAAAATATCTTTTCAATTGAACATCTGTGAGCTTCGTGGCACACCTCGAATGCTGAAATGGAGTGAATTTTCTTTAGAATTTACGACGTAGATGGTGACTGTACAAAAAAATCAAATGCATACTACAGCAAGGAAAATCTTTTTAAAATTAAACTAAAAGCATTTTTGCAATATAACATCTGAGTAGACTTTACACCAAAAATATCTTTTCAATTGAACATCTGTGAGCTTCGTGGCACACCTCGAATGCTGAAATGGAGTGAATTTTCTTTAGAATTTACGACGTAGATGGTGACTGTACAAAAAAATCAAATGCATACTACAGCAAGGAAAATCTTTTTAAAATTAAACTAAAAGCATTTTTGCAATATAACATCTGAGTAGACTTTACACCAAAAATATCTTTTCAATTGAACATCTGTGAGCTTCGTGGCACACCTCGAATGCTGAAATGGAGTGAATTTTCTTTAGAATTTACGACGTAGATGGTGACTGTACAAAAAAATCAAATGCATACTACAGCAAGGAAAATCTTTTTAAAATTAAACTAAAAGCATTTTTGCAATATAACATCTAAGTAGACTTTACACCAAAAATATCTTTTCAATTGAACATCTGTGAGCTTCGTGGCACACCTCGAATGCTGAAATGGAGTGAATTTTCTTTAGAATTTACGACGTAGATGGTGACTGTACAAAAAAATCAAATGCATTCTACAGCAAGGAAAATCTTTTTAAAATTAAACTAAAAGCATTTTTGCAATATAACATCTGAGTAGACCTTACACCAAAAATATCTTTTCAACAGTGCTGGGCAAGTTAATCAATTTTTTTAACTCGTTAAAAGTTAAAAAGTTAATTTAATTGCTCCAAAAAAATTAACTGTAACTAGTTAATTATTTAACTTTTGCCCAAAATTTAACTTCTGAAAAGTTAAAAGTTAAAGTTAATAATTCCCTAACAGAAAAAGTGACATTTTCCTGGACATGTGTTCAGTGTGTTTTTTAAATTTCAGGTCGGCGCGGCGCGGCTGTGGCCAGGTCGCGGCGCCCTGGGGAGCTTGTCAGGGAATACTCCCCTGGGAATTAGACCGGGGACCCTGGGGAGAAAAAAAGCATTTTTAACTAAATTTTTGCCATTTAAATAAGAAAATCATTCACAGAAAGCTGATTGAAACTCTGTCTATGCTTTTTTTACCACAAAACTACTTATTTCAATGTATTATTTCAAACACAACACACGTTTGAATGGGGGGGGGTTCAGAAGACTGAAATTTCACAACGCCGAAACACCATACTTCACAAGACCGAAACTTCATAAGACCAAAATTTCACATTGTAGAAAACTTTACAATAAGGATTGTATTGCATGCAGAATTTTCGGCGTTGTGAAATTTCGGTCTTATGAAATTAGCGACCCGTTTGAATGTTTTTTTTTCACTATGAGTCTTTCAATCAAGCAAATTGAATGTACGAGCGTAGAAACCTGTCAGGAAAAAGAAGCCTTACTGACTATTGTGTTGGTCTACGTTGACGGCTTGACAGATTTGACACAGGCACAGCGCCATATCCTGTGTCAGTCACTGACGCATAGGGGGGTGTCATACAATAACAAAATACTCCGTATTAGACAGGACAAAATGGTGATTTACATGTATCTGCAAGAAATTAAAATTCCGATTATAAAAACAGTCTCATTCATTAATTATCCTCCCACGAGTGCAGCTGCTGAGTATGCATTTTCCGCCTCCGGAGTCTGGACCCTTTCTGATAAAGGTGCGCGCACGATTTGGTGATGCCACGTTGTCAAATACAGTTTTAAACAAACATTGCTTAAATTTTTTACCCTTGCGCCTTGAATATGTAGTCCATCCAAAGCTTTAATCAAAGTTTAAAAAATGCCACTTAGTGACTTATAAAGATCTAAGTTATCCGCCGTTTTTTACTTATTTTTTCCCCGGGGTCCCCGTGGAATGACAGTAAATTCCCCAGGTCCCCAATAAGAAAATTCCCTGGGGAATCGACATCCCTATGTACAACGATAACTTCTAGTAGTCATTGGGTAGAATATCAATAGATAATAGTTGAAGATTCCAGAATCTTCCGGAATATTCTATACATTATAACTTGTAACTGAAATATATACATGTAATAGTTTGTGACGCATTAAATAATGCTTAGAAAGGCGAAGTTATTTTATGTATGTATTAATTTTACTTTTTAATGGCATATAAGCTGTTGAAACCCGCGGATTTTGAACCCGGGGAACTCCATTTCCCGGAATTATTAACTTTTGTCATTTAACTTTAACTTACAGGAAAAAATTAACGATTTTTGTTAACTAGTCAATACATAAAAATTTAACGAAAATTTAACGATTTTTAAAAAAATTTAACTAGTTAATTAACTAGTTAAACAATTAACTAGTTAACGCCCAGCACTGCTTTTCAATTGAACATCTGTGAGCTTCGTGGCACACCTCGAATGCTGAAATGGAGAGATTTCTTCCTGCTTTTTTTATCTGTTGTGGAGACGCATCGTTCGCCACAGCGGCAAAAAACACCTAAGCTTGTTTGGCAACGCTGGCGACCTCAGCCTCTTTTTCTCGTCTGTTGAAAGCACAGAAAGAGGTGGGTTCAAGCGTTGTCAGCATATTGAAGACCGAGATGCTGACTGTGTCTGCTGACGTATCAGCGGACCTGACATGCCACGACGCAGACGCACGCTGCGGCCAGCAGTGGTTCATCACATCAGCGGTCTGGTGCTCCATGTGGAGAGGAAACCTTTCATATGAGGAGCCAGGCCCGAACCCATTGATCAATCCAAACTAGATGTACATGTATAGCTGTTCTACGTTTTCTCTATACACTACATGTACTTTTTGCAATCTGAACCGTATGTCATCACAGCCTTAAAAGGATCCCCTGATAAAAATCCGTCTGTATGATCCCGGAGTTCCCGATTTGTGCCCAAGCAGATTCCTATTATAGCTATTCGGCTGCATGCTGCTCGCCGCTAGCTCCAACCCTTGATACCCATCCCAGGCGGGGCTCCGGCCTCGCCAGGTCTGGTCATACCGTAGATCCAGGTTCGCCAGGTCACAGAGTGGTGGCAGCCAGTGCATGGGTCATGCAATAACCCGATGATCAATTTTTGCACCTTAGCTATCGATGGGGCACATTTGGGTCCTTACCGCGTCTCTAATATAGCACTACCAAAAATTGTTATCAATTTGCATGGGCGGGACAATCTGAAGGGCGATCTGTCGGTCATAGTCTGGTCATAGACGGCTGGCAGCCATCCATAGTCATACGATCTGATCCTTCCCCCATGAGAAGACGGTTCACTAGTAGGGCGATTACATACATGTAAATCATCATCAGTTCGACACTTCATCAGGAGTTCTGCATGGCGACACTTTGGCGCCGTTTCTCTTCGTGCTGCTGCCACTGGGTGCTTCGGACCGCAGTCTCCTCGACTAACGACGGCTTCCTGCGCTGCGCAGACGCATCGGTCGCCGCCACGGCGAAAAGCGCCTTATTATTATTTGCTTGGCTACGCCGACGAACTCGCTCTCCTGTCCTCGTCCGTTCAAGGTGGCATCCCGCCAGATCGACAGGTTGGTCAAGGTGGCATTGAGCGTCGGACTGGTTGTCAACACGCCAACCTGTTCAGGACGTCCTGTTGCTCACTCTGCAGGGCCCGCTCAGGCGCGGGGTCAGGCCCAAACCCGTCGATACGTGGACTGCCTCCTACGTACGCGACGCCAGGGCGCCCCGACACTGCCAACGGGGGGACTTCGTCCGCTCTCAGGCTCTGCGGCGCGCCATCTGAAGCACCCTGCTCTGTGACTTTGATTGCTAGCTGCAGAATTTGTTGTTGTTGTTGCTGTTATGAGCTAACTTTTACAGTGTATATATTTTTTATTCATTTAAGTAAAACAATTAGTTAAAACAAATTATACTTCATATAGTCCCAGGTAATTTTTTTCTAGTCTTAAGAGTAACTAAAAACTAAAACAAAGTTCATCTACGCGTAAATATTAATTACCATCATTATAGAGTGACAGTTTTGCTCAGCAAAAGACATTTGAGCATGACTTTTATGCTTATATTTTATTCTTATTAGATTAAATTTTCAAAGAAAGTGCAGATAAATTAAATATCTTTTTTAATTATATTATTATATATACATGTAATTAAAATTAAAATTATAATTATAATATGTAAAATATTATAATTTTATATTGAAATATAATATAATTCAAAATTTATATTGAAGAGAGGGTGTGTAAGGAAACTTTCGTTCAGTAGTGCAACCAGAAATTTTATGAGGGGGCGGATTCTGGAGGGTAAAGTCCCGGGAGAGGGGTCGGAGGGGTGGCTCTGTTTTGGCGAAAATTCGCTTGGTCCCCCCTCTGATTCTTTGATTTTTTGGGTCTCCGCGCCTATAAGAGGGGGGCGACCGCCCCCGCCCCCCACCTGGTTGCGCCACTGCCTTTGCCTTAGGCATTCTCCAAGCAATTCGAAAGCAATGTGCTTATTGAATTTCGTTTGCATAAGTTTCATATGCGCGCTAAAATGACTGACGAAAAAATTACAATAAAATGTAAAACTATCATAAAAAAATAATATAATTTAAATATTTATTGCAATGGCAATGCTTTTTTATTTGCTGTTTAAGTGCAATTGGAGCAGAAATGTTTTTACTTTGTTTATACACTAACTATTTAGAGGCAATCCGGAGTGAATTAATTTAAATTTCGGAACTGAACCGAGAACTGAAAATCCGGTCATCGTGACCTAGCTGTGCAGAGTGACCTTTTTTGTTACCATTTAAACAGGTATTACATCTTAGAAAAAGCAGGTAAAACAAATTTATAATAGAAACTCTAAAACAGTAAAAAAATTTGTCTTGTGCACTTATTTTATAAAAATTGGCAACACTTGCCTTTCTTAGCACTTCTCTTATCATTATCAGTGATTTTTACAACTTAATGACGATGCAGCATTCTACAGGACGTATTATAGATTTAAGAGCAAGCAGCTAGGAGTTGGGCGTCAGAAGTGCTCCTAGCAAGGGGTGAATTAATTTTGTATACTATGCTATAAAGTTCAAGAATCAAGAGTTAGGAGCTAGAAGTTGTTCCAAGGAGTGCAGCATAGGAGTGAGGGGAGTTATTAAGGAGTGTAAGGTGATTGGTTAAGGAGTCTGCCAATCTATCTGCGTGGTATATTAAACCAAGGACCACTGTATAAGCGGGTGCTGACCAGTTCGGCACCCGCTTATAAACCAGCTTATAAGAAATGAAAAGAAAACAATATACTTTCACTACACAGCTATTAAAATATAACATACTAAACATGTTGTGCATGTTAAATTAAAGAAATGATAATCTTCACTGCCCCAGATTAAATGAAATAATAGATTTTGTGATGAAAAAATGATTTTCTCCTATCTTCGCAGTGTCTTTTTCCAGGAAATCGACCTCCTAAAAATTTACACGATTTTTTAGTTTTACATCTTGCTATTTATACGCAGTGGTCCTTGTATTGAACCCTTAAAATGTACGTACGCACCCACCTTAAGGAGTAATTCCAAAATGGAGTAATTCTAGAATTATATTGCTGGAAAGATCTTGCAACGCTAAGTTTGGGGATATAAGTTTTGTTTGTTTGCTTTAAATATGAATACAAAAAGCACAGCATTGAAAAAACGATTTCCATACTTTTTAAGCTTTCTGCGAAGATTGTAGTTCTTTTTGCGATAGGTCAGAGTCAGATAAAGTTGAGGGGTTGCGTACGTACATTCAAGCCAGCTATCGTTTGAGTAAGGAGGCGGGTGACAAATTTCAGTTGGTTTTATTATCGGTGCCTTCAGTCAGTCAGATAAGAGAGTAGAGAGAAGAGAGGAGAGATTATAGAAAAGAAATTAGATATAAGAGAGGAGAGAGATTAAAGATGATAGAGGTGAGAGAAGAGGGGAGTGAGGCGGTAATAAAGAGGGAGAGAGAAGAGAAGAGAAGAGAATGTAGAGGGAAGAAAGGAGAGGGGAGAGTAGAGAGAAGAGGAGAGAGGAAAGGTGAGAGATGAAAAAGAGAGAGAGAGAAGCGAGAGTAGAAGTAAGAGAGGAGAGGGGAGGGAGCAGAGAGATGAGAGAGCAGAGAGGAGAGAAAAGAATTTGAGAGGTTTCATAGAAGATTTGGAAGATGGGATTCGGGTCATGGGATTCAGCTGATGGATTTCAGGGAATGAAATTCTGGCGATGGGAGTTCTATCCCCTTACTCCTCCAACTGAGGAGTTGGCCTCGTTATATCTAAAACTGAGTGGATCGACCGGCCGGGTTTAACGCGGATCTCCTCCTATACGGTTGGCAACTCGAGTCTACTCGTATATTTGAGTATGTTGGGACGTATATTCCTATGAAACAAATAGGCTATTTTAATGTTTAGTTATAGATAAAATCTAATTAGATATATTATATCTATTATTTTATATAATTAGATACATGAATAAAATATATATTGCATACATATATACAGACCATCCAGTCTAAACCGTTATTATATGCATTTATATATAAATAAAATTTCGTTTTTCGCGGCGCCCTGACGCAACGCCTGGGCGAATCGAACAGGGCCGTTGTCGCGGGAAATTGTCGACTAGATATACGCACGTGTGCTCATATTGAGCGATGTATCAGGAAATAAAGCTGAACAATCTTTTTACCGGGTCGATAAAACATTTTGAGATCCCATTAACCCTCTGGTAAATAAACCAGATAACACCACAAGATAACATTCGCTCAAACAAGATAACATGCCCTATTCCGGTTATGCAAAATGTTATCTTGTATGAATCTTGTTTGCGTGACGAAATCTTACGTTTCCTTGTTTCAAACAAGATTCAAATAGGATTCATTGACCAGGTAACAGCCGGGTAATTCGTGCGAATCCTGCAGGGAAACACCGTGTTATCCTGTTTGTTATCTTGTTTGTTATCCTGTCTGGCAAACAGGATTCGCTGACCAGGTAACAGTCGGGTAATTCATGCGAATCCTGCAGGGAAACATCGTGTTATCCTGTTTGTTATCTTGTTTGTTATCCTGTCTGGCAAACAGGATTCGCTGAGCAGGTAACAGTCGGGTAATCCATGCGAAAGAAGCCGGAAGGCATTGACATCAAATTTCGCAGTAAAGATGCGTATAAGAAGTTGGTGATTCAAGATTTTATGAGTAGCATCTCTATATTTAACAGCGGGTTGTACTTTGTAAGCGCCTTATACAAACTAAACAAGGAACAGGAACAAACTCAACAGGAACAAAAACTTCTGGAGAACAGCGTGGCATACGTATGAGTTTCGACAGTCCAGTTATAAGTAGACCTACTTATACTGTGGATACTAATTGATACTACTGAATTGGTGATCTGCTGCGAGCTGGTGCTGAGTCGCAGGTCGGACCTGCTGTACTCGGACGCGACTCTGATGGCAGTCGACGCGTGAGCCAGACGTTTGAAAGATCGGGTCGCGCGCGTGGAAGGCGATTAATGAGACCACTGACGGGCGCTTGCATTATATGCCGGCGCAATGGAACGACTCTGCATTATTAAAGTTAAATTAAATGGCGATGGAAGGCAGTTTCTCCAAAATATACACAGTTATAAAGAAACAGTAATGTACATACACACTCGATCGCCCAGCTCTAACAGACAGCGACGTTTCGCCGACAATCATTACCAGATTGTACGACTGTTCACTAGTAATGTCAGCTGCGTCGATAGAATTGTCATTCGTAGCATAGTCGTCGTCCGGAATCAACTGGCTTTCGTTGATCGGCTGCTCGTAGACCGGAGACAAAGTGAATGGTGTATCATCTGATGCGCCGGCTCGCGCGGCGCTGGCTTCGTTGCGTCCACGAAATGCCGACTACGCTGGAAACTCTTACCTGATTGTCTTCGCAATCCCGTGCGCCAACAGTAATATCCAACCGACTTGGCGTTGCAGATGTCGCTAGTGCGATGGACGATCGTCCAACGGCGTCATCAACTGCGTCGTTCGAAGCATTGACACCCTCCGAAAAAAGTGGCTGACAAGATTGCCGACACTCATGGTCTGTAACGACTACTCCCTTGACTTGTTCGAGGATTTATTAAATCTCGACAAGATTACCGACACTCATGGTCTGTAACGACTACTCTCTTGACTTGACTGCTCTCGGCTGGTGCAACTGCAAACGCCTTAGACAAACCAATGGAGCATGCACCGAAAAAAATCGGATTAGCGTCTATCTTAATAGGAAAGCTGCTTTGCATACTGGGCCAGTTAGAGCTATTTGGAACTATGCCACAGTCTCCGTCTAGACACCCAGCTGTGCCAAACAATATGGTTGGCTGACTTATGCTTCTAAGCGTCAAATATGACGATAGAATCATTCAGCCCGTTGACACACTAAGCAGCTGTGACAGACTACATGCCAGTGGTAGTCAAACCTCTCGCACACAATCAGGGCGCAACAATTTTTCAATTGTCACCTGTACGGAGGATGGGCACAGCCTCACATTACGGACGCTACAGTGCCTCCGAAAAGCAGATCAATTCACCTTGCAATTTCGAGGCTTTATTACCCCTCGGATTAAAGATTGACCCGCGTAGTTAAATAAAAGTGACTACTCTTAGCAGCTGCCTTGAGCTACAAAAGACGCGAGGTTTGATTACCCCTCGTAGGTCAGCATTTTCAGTCAACTGCTCAACTCTGATTCATCGGTTGAAGCGGGGTTCAATTATCCCTCACTGGTGGCCATACACCAACACTGCAGACGCTTTAGACAACCCAATGGAGCATGCTCTAGCAAGAGCTAGAATAACGTCTGTCTTAAAAAAAGGCTACCTTAGAACTGGGCCAGTAGGAGCTTTTGGAACCATGCCACAGCTCCATCTAGACACCCAGCTGCACCAGATAATAGGGTAATCTGATACACTAAGTAACCGCGACAGACTACATGCCATTGGGAGTCAAACCTCTCCAGCACCATAAGAATGCAATAGTTTGTTGGAGAGCCAACAAAGCTATCACCTGCAGGGAGGGTGGGCACGGCCTCACATTACGAGCGCTAGCGTTTGCTGATATATGGCACTTTACCCCTCGCAGGTCAGCTTAGCAGCTGCCTTGAGTCCCAACAGAAACGAGGATTGATTATCCATCGCAGGTCAGCTTATGAGCTGCCTTGAGTCCCAACAGAAGCGAGGATTGATTATCCATCGCAGGTCAGCTTATTAGCTGCCTTGAGTCCCAACAGAAGCGAGGATTGATTATCCATCGCAGGTCAGCTTATGAGCTGCCTTGAGCCACAACAGAAGCGAGGATTGATTATCCATCGCAGGTCAGCTTATGAGCTGCCTTGAGCCACAACAGAAGCGAGGATTGATTATCCATCGCAGGTCAGCTTATGAGCTGCCTTGAGCCACAACAGACGCGAAGTCCAGTCTTATCCATAACTTCATAGAGATTCGAGTCAATGGGACCTGATCCCTGTGGATTTGCCGAATCACTTGGTCTAGATCACTGAGGAATTCCGACTGAACTCCTGAAATCTCATCCAGAACATTTTCATTTGGAAAACCTGAAATTTGGGTCTACAATTAGAATTTAGCAGTGTTCAAGGTGAAAAATTTTGGAAAATGCAGCCGGAACAGCTTTCCTTTTTCCCGAACTTTTGCAGGATCACATTTCCGGAAAAAGGGGCTATTCCGGGCTAAAAATGCTGATCCGGGCCTTCACTTGGAAATCAATTAATAAATTAAACCTGGATCACGAAATTCTGAAAAAAATATGGGTGAAAAGTACAACGGGTTCTTACAGACCCGATAACACAAAGGCATCTTGATTGAAATCTTTTCCCATTATCTGTTATGCAAACCAGATTCGCATCCCGTTATCCGGTAAATTTCAGATTCACACAGGTTTCTTACAGACTAGATAACGCACAGTTATCCTGATTTAAATCTTGTACTGTTATCTGTCTTTTAAACAAGATTCGCACTATGTTATCCTGTGAAATTCCGATTCAAACAAGATTCAATCAACCAAGAAAACAAAAAATTACCTGGTGGCAAATCTTGTCATGTAATTTGATTTCTAAGCAAGATTCGGGCCATGTTATCTGGTGAAATTCAGATAACTCACCAGATAACGGTCAAACAAGAAAACAAAAAATTATCTGGTGGCGAATCTTGTCATGTAATCTGATTTCTAAGCAAGATTTGGGCCATGTTATCTGGTGAAATTCAGATAACTGACCAGATAACAGTCATCCAAGAAAACAAAAAATTACCTGGTGACGAATCTGGTGGTTTCACCAGTTTCGCACCTCAAACAAGGAAATCGGTAGTGAATCTGACAAGATTCGCAAATTATCTTGTGGTGTTATCTGGTTTATTTACCAGAGGGAAAGCCATGCAGGCTTTATGAGAATCTCAATGCGGTAATTATGTTGTGCAGTTATTTAGGTATTCAGCTCTTTTTTCTTATGAGCTTAACATAGCTCGTAGTAACTGTTTTACACGTGTAATAAAAATCTAATTAAGGCAGATACTAAATTGATTTTCAGTTGAAAACACCCGATATTACAAAGATAATTCTCAGAAAAATCTTCGAAGCGTCGAATAGCCATGCAATTCTGCATGTACTCGTATATTTATTCAAATCAAATGCATCACGCCAGTACATATTGTACAAATAGTCGCTTCTTTGTCATCTTAGCTTTTTTGTTGATTGAAGATACAAGGACGACTAATGTAAATGAGTACATGTAGTCCTTGGTTAGATACATAAAGTATTTTTGAAATTTGGGCGCAAGAAACGGTAAATTTAGTAACGTTTTAAGGTCAGATGCTTAAATGACACTCGTATCCAAATTCTTCAGAGCGTACATGCGGACTTTGTGCTCGCCGAAGCAACAGACAGCCACCATTCGCTTGTCGACCAGGTGGCTGAGCTGGTAGGCGCAGACTCCAATCGGCAGTTTCATGCTTCCAGGCTTTGAACCCCAGCCACCAAAGCTACCAACGAGAGTCCCCTCGGGTTCGTACACGCTAATTTGGTGCAGCGGCTCTCCGGAAGCGATGAAAGCGCTGCCACTGGCGTCCAGACTGACGCAGATCGGATTCTGCAGGCTGATGATGTGCACAGGCTCCATTCCCGTGTCACGGTAAGCGTACACGTGCACCTGATCTGCCTGGCTATCCGCTAGCCAGAGTCGACCGTCGTGCACATCAGCGGAAGCCAAATTGCGGAAGTCATTCGACTTGATGCTTCCAATGTATTTGTGGTGTCTCTGCCGTCGGCCGCGCCGCTGCTCATCAGTGGGCTGGTTTACCTGGAACAGGCGCACCTTCCGACGCTGAAGTACGAACAGCATGGAGTGCCGATCGTCCATACAGGCAGCTAGCGGTGAAGACAAGCGCTTTGCAATGATGAACTGCAGTTGACCCGTAAGGTCCACACCGTAAATCCGGTTATTCTCTTGGTCCACCAGGTACACCATTTTGTAGCGATTGCTGACGCACAGATCGACAAACTGGCTGCCGGGCTCCAGGTTCAGGCACTGATCGCCGTGATGCGATCCTTCGTGTCCATCGAATACGCCCAGTCGGTCGTGCGTGTCATAGTACTTGACTAACAGAAGGGAAGACAATGGCGGCGAGCCAGCGCTGTCCTGCCGTTTCAGCAGCGGCTCAGCGTTGGCGAAGCCAGTCTGGCTGTGGCAGATCGCAAAGCGTCGCGGCTTGCGCTCGCCAGTTGACATCTGCCTGTCCGGTCCCTGTCGACTCGGTCGAATCAGATCCTCAGCCTCAACTGGCGGCAGCATTAGCCGTTGGAAGCAGTCCCATTCTCCGCCAGTTTCATCACCGTCCAGAGCGGTAGTGTCGGTGCGATTGTCGTCCCAGTTGCTGTCAACGGACCGTTCCGTCAGCAGTCCGGCGCCCGGATTGAGCGTAGCGTCCCGCTCGTCATCTGCATCCGCTTGCTCGAGCTGTCGTCGATACTCCTGCTGGTAGCTGGGCACGGCGGCGGTCTCTTCGTCTGAAGACATCGGAGTTGCTTATCAATAGTGCAATTTTACACTGGCGCAGTTGCGTCGCTATGTAGCTATGGTCTCGCTTTTGTTGCTATAGATCAAATAGAACGCGTAGAGACTGCATAAATAGCATCACGCTCAAGTGCGGGGCTGCTGCAAGATAAAGAGAGAAGCGGGTTTACCTGCAGAGGAAAGACTGACAGTCAGGCTGTACGGGCACGCCTACAACAAGCAGGCAATGGGAAAGAGAAGAGATCAGGGAGAGAGGGGCCTGCTTCAAACTGTGCTCACGAGTGCGCAGCCCCGCTTTGTGCTCAAATTGATCGGCTATAGTGTGGTCTTTTGCAAGACTCTCTCTGCACAGTCGCTCCTATCCGCCCCACTAGCACTATACTTGCTTCTGCAAGTTCTGCACTCGAATCTTTTCGTATTTAGCACATCTTTGCTGCAGGGTATTAAAATGCTATTAAACCAGTGAAAAAAGCCAGCGAAGCTCTGCAAGTGTATTTTTGGCTGAGTCTATACATAATTGAGAATGAAACAGAGGTGGCTTGCAGACAGTTGCCATGGGTCTCTGAAATAAAATTTACGTGTGTGTAGTAAGAAATCTGTTCGAATTTGTGGAGCATGCTAGGGTTAGAAATTAGAAGAAGCAGTGCTATATACGTAAGTCTACTCGCAGGTACTATTGTACTAAGGACAAGTTATATCTATATCTATAATAGATATTCTCTGTCTTGACAACCAAAGTAAAAAGACGACTAAAAAAGCAAGCTAAAAAACATAAAACAGTCACTGTCACTGCTTCAGTGATCCAAATGTCTCCTGTCTCTTCCTCCTTGGAAGCTGCTCACCAGTCATTATCGATCATGCATCTCGATATACGCTGGTTCGGCATGCAAACAACTGAGATGTAAAAAGACTCATGGAAAAATTGCTGAAGGGGTTTTGCTGAGATGTCAAGGGTCAATTGGAAGTTGTTAGTAGGCCAAGCATCAAAGAGAGAGAGTTAGGGCTAAGCCGTGGCTTAAAGGGAGGCTTTGATGCCGAAGATCAAAGGATGCTGATATCTTAGCCCAGATAGCTGGCTTTCAGGACGGATGCTGTTTTGTTTTAAGCATCATTTTTCTTCACAAGATTGACTTTACAAGGTCAAAAGTTATATGCTAGTTCAGTGCTAAAGAGCTGCAAACTCTCTATCTCTTGCTAATGCAATTTGCAGCAAAAACCTGGTCAGCAGCGAAATTGGCAGTCCACCGTCTCGTGGCTGTCCATGAGCTTGCGAGTTCGGATTGAATGAATTTGATCGAATTTTAAAATACATTGGATTTATTTGCCGTTAGTATTAACTCTACTATCAGTAGGCTGTATGCTTATAAAGAATTTATGCCGCCAAAAATCATATTAGCAAGCCATGAATTAAAAATGCCCTGCGGGATTTTACATGCTTCCGAAACGTTTCCTGGGTGCCATTATCCCGATGAAGAAATTGTTAATCTGGTTCCGCTTTCTATGCTTCTGCGTTTCATATATTGTGCGAAATGATGAAATAACACAATAAAGCTACAGATGCTTTGGCTGTCGGGTCCATTATAACAGCCTGTGTGTGTCTTTGACATCTCCAGCGTTGAGCAGCGAAATCAGATGAAAAAAAGATGAAGAATAAAAAAACACTGTCAGATTTCTGGAAGCTGGAGAGACGATTAGCCGCAGCTCCGCCCCCATGAGACCAGAAATGAGGTCGGCTCTGCAAGCTCTGCTCTTCCTTGCTTCTCTCCTCTCATTCATTCGTACATGGTACATGCTGCTCGCCCCCATCTGCGCTACGAATTACTTAGCCAAGAGTCCGGACAGCTTGTGGTGGAGTCAAGTTGGTGGCCGCAGGACACTGCATGAGTAGGTTGGGCGGCTGGCTCGCGGGTTGGGGGGAAATTATGAGCATGTAGACAGACGGGCGCTGGTAGGCGCACTGCAGGAGGTCGTAAATCACGGCTGCTCGTATCCGCAGTAGTAGTTGGGGGGGGGAGGGCACACGAGTCGTTATCAGGAGCAGAGGTTGAGCAGGGAGTATTACCAAGTTAGCGACTATGAATGAGTATTAACAGACAGTATATTAATTCTATAATTAATGATGCAGATTTTCTTATACTTGACCAAAAATAGAACAAGTTCGTGCCACTTCACGAGCTTTGGCAGTAATTTAAATGTGGCAATAGCATTCGCGTATGTACTCGAAGTTGTCGCGTGAATTCGAAAGAGTTCTCCTCTGGCATCTCACGCAGATTGACTTATAAATTAAATCTTTTCCAAAATTTTCGTTTAGGAAATTTAATCCTCTCCAGATTCGCAACTAGTCTGAGAAAAATCTGTCGCATCACGGGATTTGGCTCACTAAATGAAACCCCACCCACCTGCCCTCCCAAGGGAAATTGCAAGGAACAAGAAGAAAATCCAATGAGATGTCTCAGTCGCAGTCTCTGCAAACTTCTGTAGGAAAAATTCCATTAAAAACTTTTTAGAAGATTAATTAAATCATCTACAGTCTTGTTCAGCTACGAGTCTGTTCCCTAGACTGCTATGCTACGAGTCTGTTCCCTAGACTGCACTATGTTACGAGTCTGTTCCCTAGACTGCTATGCTACGAGTATGTTAGCTTCATTTCTCTAGCCGACAAAGTAGAATTTCCAGAGCATGCCTTTCATGTTACAGCACGAACTATAGTGATCAATTGTGGCGAATCAAATAGAACTATAGTATAAAAGCAACACTTCAATATTCAGACTTTTGGGACTGGAAGTCTGGAAAGTTTATATCAGTAACAGAGTAGAAAGGCAATAAGTAAGTGTAGATCGATCGATGCATAAAGTGCGTGCAACACTCCTCGTCATCTGTGAGACCCCGGATATTGCCAAATGTGTATTATGCAGCAAAAGTCACTTGCGGAAACACGCTGGCTTTTCACAATTCAATTGACTATCTATCTACCTATTTATCTATCTATCTATCTATCTATCTATCTATCTATCTATCTATCTATCTATCTATCTATCTATCTATCTATCTATCTATCTATCTATCTATCTATCTATCTATCTATCTATCTATCTATCTATCTATCTATCTATCTATCTATCTATCTATCTATCTATCTATCTATCTATCTATCTATCTATCTATCTATCTATCTATCTATCTATCTATCTATCTATCTATCTATCTATCTATCTATCTATCTATCTATCTATCTATCTATCTATCTACATGTATCTATCTATCTATCTATCTATCTATCTATCTATCTATCTATCTATCTATCTATCTATCTATCTATCCATGGATCCTTAATTCCGCTGTTACAGATCAAAGCCAGCTTTCTGTATTGGCCTGACTTGGCTGCCTTTGAAAGAGAAAGGAGCGCGAGAAGCAGTCATTGAATTCTCTGTCTCTGCCCCAGTCTATGCGTGCCAGCCCGCATCAGGCCGGTTATTTGACTCGGCTCAGCGTTTCTTAGAAAATCCGCCTCCGTTTTACCCTTTTTCCTAACATTTCAAGCTTTTCGTTAAAAAATTAAGGACGACGTGAAACTTCTCCTGTGTCCCTCGACTGCGCGTCCTGATTCCCAGACTGCTCAAATTCGGCCTTTTCGATTTCCTTCACAAGACGAGACTTTGTCTAAGGCATTAAAAATCAGCAATCCAGCATTGTGAGTTATCAGTGAGAGTCTACTGACCATAGCAAATTTACAAGCTTCAATTTGCAGACTGCAAGAATGAGAATCCAGTCATTTTTAGGATTTTTTTCGAGTGGCAAAGACAATTACCTCTGATTAATATTTTACGACTCCCAATTAAATTAATTGCCAGTGACTGGCACTCTCTTCTACGCATTTTCCCGGATCCAATATTATTTAATTCAGGAGTGATTGACTGATCCGCCACACTCCTAGCTGACCAACTGACTGACTGACTGACTGACTGACTGACTGACTGTTTGACTAACTGACTGACTGACTGACTGACTGACTGACTGACTGACTGTTTGACTAACTGACTGACTGACTGACTGACTGACTGTCTGACTAACTAACTAACTAACTAACTAACTAACTAACTAACTAACTAACTAACTAACTAACTAACTAACTAACTAACTAACTAACTAACTAACTAACTAACTAACTAACTAACTAACTAACTAACTAACTAACTAACTAACTAACTAACTAACTAACGAATTAACTCATTCATTCATTCATTCATTCGTGCATTCATTCTTTTATTCATCATTCATTCAGTCCTCAGAGCGTGGGGGATTGAGGCTTTCTCTTACCAACCTTTGCATACCCTCATCCTTAGCGGAGTTATTAGAGAGTATTTACCAGCACAGCAGTCTTTTACTATAGTAAACCACTTAAACAATCACTCTTTTAAATCGCTCAATCACTCACTTTAGCATCGCCAGAGCCAGTCAAGTCAATACACGCAACGCATATAGGATGGCGGGGAGTCCCATCCTTACAAATTGGTAACAGGTGGGGAACAAAATGCACAGGTAAAAAGCAAATTGCATTATTGCAAAAGACCGCCATTCAAAGCAGCAGCTGGGACTCCTGCAGAAACAATTCAGCTAAAGTGCATAAGCGATGCCTGTCAGTTCAAAGGAGAGAGGAACGGGGAGAGACAAGTGGGGAGAGAAACTGAGAGAGAGAAACTAAGAAAGAAACTGAGAGAGAGAGAGAGAGAGAGAGAGAGAGAGAGAGAGAGAGAGAGAGAGAGAGAGAAGAGAGAGAGAGAGAGAGAGAGAGAGAGAGAGAGAGAGAGAGAGAGAGAGAGAGAGAGAGAGAGAGAGAGAGAGAGAGAGAGAGAGAGAGAGAGAGAGAGAGAGAGAGAGAGAGAGAGAGGGAGAGAGAGAGAGAGAGAGAGAGAGAGAGAGAGAGAGAGAGTGAGAGAGAATGAGAGTATGAGAGAGGGAGAGAGAGAGAGAGAGGAGGGCGCCTCCAATCTCAGGCACGGACGCGGTACATGTAAAAAGGACAAACAAGTCAAGTTGATTTAAGTTTCCGATATTTCGAATTAGGTAAATTCTTCGTCAGGTCAAGTGAAAAGTAGCGACAAGTGGTGTTGTAAAAGTTATTAAATAGGCGGGTTAGAGGGGAGAGAGAGTAGACAGGTAGATAGAGAGCGTACGGTATGTACACTTGGTGTGAGTCGATAAAACACTATTAGAGTTGAAAATGCAAAATAAAAAACAGTGCACAAATAAAGTGAACCGCACGTGGGCTGCAGCGATCCTACACACGAAATAAATAATGGAATAGTGCGACTGCACCGGTGTCTAAAAAGGGGAAAGAGTGACTCTAAGCACTTTACAAAATTGACCTCAATAAATAAAAAAGGTGAAAAGGCCCTCAAAAACTAAAAAGAGCAATTGTACGATAAGCAAAAGAGTAAAAGTAAAAAGTGTAATAAAAAGTACAGGGTGTCAAGAAACAATAGAAATGTTGATGCAGAATAAATGCTGAGAATATACAAAAGCTGTGCTTGGGCTAGCGATGAGAATAAAAAAATTTCTAAGAAAGGAGCAATAAAAGGCTTGGTAGGTACCGGCACGGTCTGACAAAGGTAAGTAGTAGGGAAAGTGAAGTAAAAAATAAAAAGAAAAAAATAAAAAAATTCAATCAGTGGTGGACTCCAGTCGACTGGGACAGAGCAGCTGCCGGAGGTTCCGCCCTTTGGTGTAGGCGGGCAGCACCGGGGCCTCGCAGCACCGGGCCACGCGGTCCTTCACCGCGGCCACCAGGGCGTCCGACCTCGCACAATGGGGCAGGATCAGTGGGATGGCCGGGTTGTGCAGCGTGCTGGCAAGCTCGTTGACGCCGTGCGGGGTTTGAGTCTTTAACACCTCGATGAGCTTGGCCTCGTGGCGCTGCCGCCGCTCGTTCGCTCTGGGTCCCGTGCCGTCACGAGACCAGATGCCGGTGAAGGCGAAGTCCGCCAGACTGTGGCCATCACTGGTGAAATGGCGGGCCACCGGAGTGTCACGGGCGTGCCGGATGTCGCCGATGTGCGCCAGCATGCGGCCGCGGATGCTGTTGGCGGTCTCGCCTACGTAGATCGTGTGGTCGCACCGGCGGCAGAACACGGCATAGACGGCGTTGGTGGCGTTGCAGTCGATCCGCTGACTGATGATGAGCTGGACTGTCGTGGCTGCTGATCCGGGGCAGACGGAGGCGAACCTGGCGTGCGCCTGGCAGCACCTGCACAGCCGGGTCGGGTTGCACGGCAGAAAGCCGAATTCCCACCGTCTCGTCGGGTAGAAGCCCAGCTCCGTCAGCATCTCGTACTTGATTGTGCGCAGGAACCGCCGATTGTAGCCCTGGTGTTGCACCAGACTTGAAATCAGCCCGGTGCACGCTGCGTCGAAATCGGCCATCAGGGAACACCGCCGGGCGTATCTGAGGAGCTGGGACTTCACCACGCCCCGGAACGTCCGCTTCGGGTGGAAAGAGTCGCGGTGAATGAGCGTTCGGCTGTCGGTCGGCTTAAAATACACCTTAGTTGCCAGGCGCTTAACGTCACCCTCGCGGTCCCAGAAGACGGTGGTAGCCAGGAAGTTGACCTCGGTGCTGCTGTAGCTCAGCTGCAACCTGATGTTCGGGTCGAGGCCATCCAGGAGCTCGTGGAAGCGGACCAGCTCGTCTCTCGTTCCGTGCCAGACGCCGAAGATGTCGTCGATGTAGCGCAGCCACAGGGCGGGCTTCTGCGGGCTGAGCTCCAGGCCCCGCTGCTCCCAGTAGCCCATGACTGACTGAGAGAGAGAAACTAAGAAAGAAACTGAGAGAGAGAGAGAGAGAGAGAGAGAGAGAGAGAGAGAGAGAGAGAGAGAGAGAGAGAGAGAGAGAGAGAGAGAGAGAGAGAGAGAGAGAGAGAGGAGAGAGAGAGGAGAGAGAGAGAGAGAGAGAGAGAGAGAGAGAGAGAGAGAGAGAGAGAGAGAGAGAGAGAGAGAGAGAGAGAGAGAGAGAGAGAGAGAGAGAGAGAGAGAGAGAGAGAGAGAGAGAGAGAGAGAGAGAGAGAGAGGGAGAGAGAGACTGGGAGAGAGAGAGAGACTGGGAGAGAGAGAGAGAGGGAGAGAGAGAGAGAGAGAGAGAGAGTGAGAGAGAGAGAGAGACTGGGAGAGAGAGAGAGAGAGAGAGAGAGAGAGATGGAGAGAGGGGGGAGAGGGAGAGAGGAGGTCACCTCCAATCTTAGGCACTGACACGGGGAAAAATGGACTACAGTTAATGTTGCCGATATTTCGAATTAGTCTAATTCTTCGTGAGGACGAGTAAAGTTTTATTTGAGCGATTGCCGCCAATATTTAAAGGCGATAACACCAGGGAGGAAAGGATCGATAAGGAGAGAGAGAGAGAAATAAAAACGTACAAGCGCATAAAAAGTACGTAAGGAAAGTACATGTACAATATGATGAGTCAGACACTCTAAGAAATATTGATTGATGGCTAAGAGTAGAGTACGATAGTGCATAGGTCATACAGACTCTCAGCAAAGAAAAAAAATTGCAAAATAAATAGATTAATAATGATGAGTAACAGATAAAAGTAAAAAGAATGAATGAACAAATTAAAACTGGATAATAAATAAATGGCTAGAACTAAACAAGTGAGCCTAAACGACCTTAGAAATTGAAATAAATACGTCCAAATAGAACGTCACCAGAAATAAACACTAATAAGATAAATAATAAAAAATAAATGCTGGGTAGAAAGAGCTCCGGTGCACCAGAGTCAAAAAACAGGTGACTCACAAAAGCCGAGAAGCATTATTAAAAATCACTGAGTCAAAAGAGCAAAATAATACTACGAGTATCAAGTGAAAGGGCACCGTGTACTGTGTCAAAAACTAAATTAGTTAATTGGCAGGTTCGAGCCGACTGTGGCAGAGCAGCTGGCCCGGAGGCTCCTGCCCTTGGTGTATGCTGGCAGCACCGGGGCCTCGCTGTGTCGTGCCAGCCGGTCCCTCACCAACGAGCCGGCAACCAGGGCGTCGGATGCCGCGCAATGGGGCAAAATCAGCGGGATGGCCGGATTGCGCAACACGCCGCCGGCCAGCTCGTTGGCGCCATGCGAGAATCGAGTCCTCAGGACATTGACCAGCTTGGCTTCCTGGCGCTGACGCCGTTCATTGGCCTTCGGTCCCGAGCCGTCCCGAGTCCACATGCCGGTGAAAGCGAAGTCCGCCAGGCTGTGGCCAGGAAGTGGCGAGCCACCGGAGGGAGTGTCGCGGTCTTGGTCTCAATGCGTTGAACTGGCGACGGTCGATGATTCTGCGGTTCAGCAGCGACTTGAAGACAGCACGAATCATCTGGACTGTGAAGCGGTTGATCGGTGCGTTCAGAGGCCGGTAGAACAGCGGGTCCTCCAGCTGACGCAGGCACTCACGGACATAGTCCTGCCAGTCCAGAATGACCAGCTAGCTGTCCATGTCAACCGGCTTAATGACGATAGACTTGTCCGCCCGTAGGTTCCACAGTGTTTGGAGCGTTCCTGCAGTCTTTGATGCCGTCTCGAATGCAGCCCAGCTCTTGCCGCATCGCTTGAGTCTCGGGCTTGAGGTGGTTCGGGTCGATGTTGGCCGTTGAGCGGTAGGGGAGAGGCGGCCCGTCGTCCACCGCCAGTTCTACTCTCCCAGAGAATCAGGGAGAGAGATTGAGAGAGGGAAGCAGGGAGAGCTCTTTATGACTGAATGCAGAGATGAATTTCAATTTCTGGTGCAAACACTGGTTTGCAAGCAGGAAGCACTGGGAGCATCAGTATGATACTTCAGTTGCATGCTAAGCTGTTTGGCATGAAGAAGTTGAGATTTGTTTGAGGTTTGATGAGGTTAGCAAAGCTGTGTAATGGATTAGTAGGCTAAAAATGTGTAGGAAAAATGATAACTTACGAGTAGATGGCAGAGTAGTTGGGGAGGGGCACTTAAGTCTCCACTTAAGGCCAACTAGCCATTAAGAGGTGGGTAAGGATTCCAGGAAGCAATATGGCGATTATGATGATAATATGATGAGGCACGGAATGTAATAAAAAGATGGGATGATGCTTCAGGGATGCTGAGCTGCCTATTTAGATAGCTGCAGATTGCGTGCAGTGCGATGCTCTCCTCATTCCATCCCATATTGCTTCAATTTGGTCATTCGTAAAAAAACACACAGCAAAGCTCAGAGAATTGAAGGACTCGGTTTTGGTTTAGCAGAGAGCTGCAGTTCACGCTTGGCAGGGAAAATAAAATAGCTGGGAAGAAAAATCTCCCACAGCCCCCGCTCAGCTCAACAACCCCGGCTGAGTTCAAAGGAAGCGATGCGGTGTGGTATACGCAGCTGGAATTGAAATTAGCTGGCATGGTGGAACCCAAACTTCTGCATCGGGATCTGCCCTGTACTTTTTGGCTCCTCGACTCTCTTTTAAGGGTTTTTAAGTGGGAGACAGGGATCTGCCTCCCTGTTCCATCCAGGTTGCCCCTGTTGCCAGTCACTGATTGCAGGGATCTGCCTCCCTGCTCCATCCAGGTTGCCCCTGTTGCCAGTCACTGATTGCAGGGATTTGACTCCCTGCTCCATCCAGGTTGCCCCTGTTGCCAGTCACTTATTTCAGGAGCAGGTGCAGTGTCACTTCCTCTAATCCTCAGCGACTGCCTCTCATTTCCTTCTTCGCAAGCTCCGTTAGGTTAGAGCTGAGCAATACTATTAAATGTAGAAAAGCAATCTCAATTCGATTTCATATTTAGTGGCTGCAACAGTGCCTCTGTAGCATTTAATTCTTTTTGTTTCAAAAAGCGAAATGCGAATTCAGGCAAAATCAAAGCCTAAAAGGAGGCTGTGACGGCAATGAATGCTAGTCATTTGGCTTCTAGAGCCCTCTCTTCCTCTGCACACTCATACAGCAGTGCATTCCTCAGCCTCAGAGCCAATGAGCGACTGAGAAAATTCACCCACCCAGTTCTATCTCGTCTCTCCGCTTTTTTTCCCTACCATCTTTACTTTATTCTCCATACATCGCGCGTCCCAAATGCTCAATCCATCGACGTCAGAATCCGCAAGTTCAACTACAGCACTGGCAGTTACCAACCAGCTGGACGCCGAAGCGCACAGAGAAGCCAAAGCCATGCAAAGTTCCAGTCGAAGGGAGGCTTTAACGCGGATGTTGCTGCGCTCCTTAACGCCGTTGCTACGCTGTCACGAGCCGTTGGACAGCGAAGACTCCCGCGAGCTCCTCAGCTCCGTCGACGACGGCGTCACGTGTCACGGGATGCCCAGCTCGGCGCTGTGGTTCGGCTCCGGCGGGAAATCCTCAGCTTCCGTCTTTGTCCTCCTAGCTGCCGTGCTGCTGACCTCGCTGTTTCTGAACGGCCTGGTGCTTTGGCTGCTCCACATTGGCCGAATCCGGCTCACGGATATTGGCGTCATCGGAATCTGCGCCAATGCCATCTCCGACATGGCGCTTGCGTTGAACTACTTGGCTAGCGACTACCTGGCACCGTTGCTACCAGGAGCAACTGCCGCGGTGGCAACTGGTGATGGAAACAGCCCGATGGGCATAGTTGAAGCTCTCGGACCGGCTCTGCAGTGCCGGTTTCGCATGTACATCGGGCAGTCCTGCCTCAGTATGAACGCCCTCATGCTAGGCGGCTTGGCCAGATTCGCCGATCGGCGCGCCTGCGAACGGCTGATTGGCTCAGCGCCGTGCGGCATCTTCATGTTCCCCAGTCTGCTGGCCTTCTTAGCGCTGGGCGCCAACATCTGGTTCCTGGTGCTCAGCGAGTGCCGCATACTGGCATTCAGCTTTGCCAGCGGGCTTACCGTGGCCCTGCCCGTCCTGCTTACTGACCAGGCCTCTATTGGCTGGATTCTGTTCAGTCTGTCTGCCGCCACGCAGCTGCTGCCGCTGAGCCTGGCTGCCTATTTCCTCTACCGCAGCTGGCCAACGGTGCAGCCGTTGCAGCAACTGCAGCACCAGCAATCTCTAGCTGAGTAAGTTTGTGAACTCAAGTGCGTTTGAGTTAGTAATCCTCAAGATCTCAGTTGTGCGGAGAGCTGGAACTGGTGAAAGTTGACTCACCATGAGTCAATGAAGTGCTTCCGTTTGCATAGCATCAAACCCTATAAAATTATATCGACATCGTCCCACAACCAGCGGAGAGGCAATTCTGCCCATTCCGCTGACTTCTGAGCACATGCAAGCGCGTCAATACTGTACTCAGGCACGCACTCATACACAGCTCACACAGGGCACTCTCTGTGCCTTGGGGTTGAATCACACGGCAAACCAGGTTTCATGGCGCTGCCTCAACCCCTACCAGCATCAAACAGTCTTGGTCATTCCTCCGGTAATCCTGTTTTACTGTACATCGCTAATTACCAAGCTGACATGCTTACACACCAGAGCTCAACAGCGGGACAATCAGCAAGAGCAGCAGCCTGAGGCGCAGCGACAACGACAGCTGGTTAAGCTGACACTCTGGCTGTGCCTGGCGCACCTGCTGAGCCTGCCGCAGTCGCTGCTGCTCACTGCCTACTTTGCCCAGGCGCCTTCTAGCCAGCGCGGCAGCGTGCCACTCCTGGCTCTGGGCCTCTGCTCCGCCATCTGCACCTCCGCGATGCTGGTGGCCAAACCAGCCATCTACCTGGCTCTGCGAGCCGACATTCGGCAGGCGCTTCAACGGTGTCGTCGGTCCCAGCGCGGTGCAGTCGGGCTCGAGCACAGCGCGCTAAGACAGCAGAACTCATTGCTGAGCGGCGTGATCAACCCGGCTGAAGCGGGCGAGAATGTTGAAGCCAACGACAATGCGGAACAGTCGGACGGTGCAGGCGCCGTGGAGATCTACGCTGAAGACGCAACAATCCAAGTTGGCGAAATCTCGACAGTTGCCCTCCTTGGACAGAGTTCGCAATCCCAAGACGCTGACTGACCGAATGTGGCACCTGAAAACTCTTCTCTCTTAGTTCGTGCTTCTTGACTAGCAGCTTGGGTGCATTCAAACAAAAAGTACACAGTGTTCGGTAAGATTAGATTGAGATTCAATTTCGCTATTAGGCTCATAGCTCGTATACGAACGAACTCTCTAGGCCAACGGTATAAACTGATTTGGGACTTGGCGCCAAGTAAGGGGGGCTATAATCAGTCAAGTATTGCTAAAAAGACCTTTAGAAACTTATACTACACTTGCGTGTCTTTAAAATTGCGTCCGATTGTCTAAAATTGCGATAATCAAGCGCTATTTGTTTGCGAATTCCCAACTCTGATTATAATGTTCTATTAAAACTACTAAAAGTAGCTCGATTCTATAAATGCGTTTAAATCAGTTAAGTGGCTGCATGTTGTAACTTGATTCAAGAGATTAAATAACGCACCCACCGCACGCAACACCAATGACGTAATAACACAAATTTGCTCTCATTGCTCCTCAAAGATAAAATCAATGTGCACTTGAGTCCTTATCCAATTACAATAAAACATTGAAATTCTTTCAATAGATTATTAGAAGGACTTTCACGATATGTTTTGGTTTTCGATTTATTCCAATTTGAAATTTTCGCCAACGGCGGCATTTTTAAACAATCATTAAACACCCTTATGCATCCCTAAAGTACACTGTATAGACTTGCCTCTTGCCTTTAGGCCGTTTAAGGAGTTTAAAATACGTTTATCGGGGTGTTTAACGATTTGTTTAACATGTCCATTTTTTGTTCTAATTGGAATTTAGTTGAATTATCAAAACGGTTATCAAAAGGCCATGCAGCCTCCTCCAATCACACACAGGTATCTCAAGTTGGTGTCATGGTACTCATTTTTATTCCAAATATCAAAATCAATTGTTGATTATAACCGAGCCCTTTCATTCTTCCGATGCATTTCCAGAATGCTTCTCAATTTGAGGCTTGTCCGCAAAAAAACCTGCCATTTCGATCCTTAGCCATACCTTAGCGAGGGGATGAAGAAATTAAATGAATTTACCTTGTATTGCACTGCAACACGCGATGGTCTCTGACAATGTCTTAGCGCGAGTAAGTCAATCAATTACCGTCTGCTCAGGGCCTCATCAGCCAAGACTCCCGCGTTCTCGTTCATCTCCATGCTCAACAAGTTGCTCTTTGATTCATTTGGCACTTGAAACCGTGCGAGATGCAAGCATTAATTCAATTCTTCACGCATTATAGCTAAGGCATGTAGCGCGTTTAGCGAATTAAATATTCGAGTTGGAGCTAATGGAGCTGAGCTGTCTGAATTACCTTTTTGATAACAGTATTGAATACCAATCCATTTCGTTCCTCATCTGAAAGCTTCTTAAATAAACGAAGTAATTAACCATAAATTTAATTTATATTTTCAAAAGACAGCTCAAAAGTCATTTCGGTACACTGTTACATGTAAAGTAGAATTAATGAAGGCGGTGGCATGTACAGTGTAGTCTGTAGAATGTCAGAAAAACCGAAAATCGAACAAAAACGCAGAACGCTTCAATTGCATGAAAAAAGACTTGCTTTTGAGATGAGTGAGCTTTAGAGAACTATAATAGAGAACTAGATCGAAGGTTGTATATATATGACTCACTATGATCATGCAGGCTCCTATTCAATGCATGTAAAATCATCTGCAGGCCCGGTTTTTGTTTGCAGTTCGTTCGTCTCGCTTCTCGTCTCGTTGAAAAGGAAAGCAAACGCAGTATTGTGCATTAATTCAAGCAGAGAAAGCACGACATTTCGATTGCGACCATTTACATTATTAGGCCGGGTTGGGCTTAAGGTTTAGGATAAGGGTTCACGTTCGGATTTACATGTATAGGATTAGATAAAAGGTTAGTTTTTAGGTTAAGCTACATCGAATGTAATGGCCGGTTTAGGTTAAGTTAATGGTCTAGTGGGTTCGACTGCGGCAGAGGAAGCCATGGCAATCGACCGCGCGCTCGCCTCCCCGCGCTGCGTCTTCTTCGGACCGGGAAGCCACCAAGTCAAGTTAGGTTCGGCAGTCAATATTCGTATATAAACTCAGAAATAAGTACGAAGCGATGTTCCTGCTCTTCGATCTGCTCCAGAATTGCATGAGGCTTACACACGGAATAAAGCTGGCCATACATGGCATGTGTGTGTTTATATCCTACTAGCCGAGATTCTGTTCAGATCCAGTTCAATTTTATCGATTTCGCTTCTTGTGTTTCTTATTACTTACTATTTCTGGTAGCGTCACATCTAGCTGGCGCACCTCCTGGGACCGAGCGTGAGCACGCCTACATATCTAGACTATGCCCACTGACAGGTCCTCCGTGGCCAGGCATCTACCAGAGATAGCCAGCTTGCAGTCAAAGAAATGCTCCAGTTGGGACAGTGTGATTCGTAGAAGCGTGTATCGTATTTCTTTATTTTCATATGCATACCGTATTCTTTCATTTATTTTAACAATATTCGTACGTATTATTATCGCGCTATTTTTACTGTTAATTGCTTTGTTTTTGTAGCCTCGTATGTATTTATTCTATTATTTGTATTTCATTCATATCGTTATTATTTCTCGTAAAGTAGTTCTACCTATGTACTTGTACTGACATGTTATTCTTGCTTGATATATTTATCGATTAATTTGTACATGTACATTGCGCGCCGCGTGGGGGGGGGGGTTGTTTGTCTGGGTTTTGGATTAAGGGTGTTGTTGTTATCTGTTTACCTTTAAATATATGCTTACACTGCAGTCAGCAGCCGCTCTCGCCCTTCCCCTTGCTTCGCTTCTAGACCTAGGCTCGCTAACCCTTAGCTGTGACGCTGTCTGGCCTCCTTACACCAACTCTTCCGCCTTCTACCTTGGCACACCAATTAGTTAATTAACTGATCCAGCAATTTTAAGTAGCACTAGCAAAAGTCTAAGGGTTGAAGCGGCTTGCCGATCTGCTAACTAATCGTGAACTATCTAAATTAACCGCTACACAAATCCGTCTTATTCGCCTTATTCGTCACACAGTGCCCGCCTGCCAGGTTTTGAAATGTCCTCTGAAGCTTTGAAATTTCAAGCATACGATACAAAAAATTATTGGAACAATTTAAAACAAAAACTGTCAATAAAACATCCGTACTTAAAAGTTTAAATTTAAACTAAATGTAGCCAAATTCATGAAGTAAAAAAGCAAGCGTTATATAACTATAATTTTTTTCTGATTCAAAAGCCGAAAAGATTTTTTTGAGTCGTATCATTTATTCTAAGACGCGAATCAAATAATAGTAGTAGCAGCAGGATGATTTAGTTAATCATCGCCGCCCAGAAGTGAGAATAAAGTTCAAAGTAGATGAACTATGAAATTGAGATCAATCAAGAAAATAAAATTTACAAAAAATTCACAGCCGACCACTCTTTCTTTATGTTGCTCTTATAATTGTTTTATTTAGAAAGATTTCATTCTTGGCGTATCCTGTTAGTGTTGGACTGTTAGTTTATAATTTATTCGTGGAATGAAATTGTGCCTGAACTAAATTGTGCTGAGTTGACACGTCCATTATATTCAATAAATTTGTGCCAAATCACATTGTTCAGTTGTTTAGCAATCATTAAATGTTCAGAAAAGCATAGCTTAGGATAGCCTAAGAGTAAATGAATGCTAGAATGTATAGCTATAATTTATATAAAACTAAAAATATTTTTGTATAAGGGCCTAATATTAATAAATAATATAAATTATAGGGCATAGTTCTAGTTTAGTGCATTAAATTATTTTGCCCTCTATTCAAGGGTTGGAATATAACAAAGTAAACTAGTTTGCCGTTTTTCTTTTTAACTTTCTTTTAAAACAACAAAAACTCTTCAGCAAAGCCTGGACTAAATCTTTTGCCTAAATGGTCAGCTTTAGACAAAATGGTCATTGCACAAGTTTTTTTATTGGTACTAAACTCTTGCCAAAATTCTTTCACCAAAGTGGGTTGAAACCCTTGAAATGAAATGTTCATATTATAGTTTAAATTAAACAATTTTTATTAGTTGTAATAGACCTATTATTTGGCTGAGTGGCTTACATAATTAAATAATAAACAAATATTGCTACTCCTGCATAACACTTTTTTTTAATTTTGTACAAATGTACAAAAATGAAAAAAAATTATTTTTTCTATACAAGCAAAATAGTCACTCTATCTTTCAATGTGCCTTATATATTCTATCCCATAATCTTCTATATTCTATTCTATATTCTAATACTCCATCTTATTAACCTATTGTTATACTATTATAGTTTAAATCAAGAAGCAAAATGTATTTGCTATATATGCTGTATGTTATGCTATGTAATGTTGTAAAATGTTATTACAACATAGTCATATATATATGTTATATATATATATATGTTATAATAATATAATATATCAATACACATAGCAATAGTTCCTTTCTAGTAAAAAAACACTGCTTTATACTACTAAATTATATATATATTAATACTTATATATGTTAGTATTTTTAGTAAGAATATATTTATACTTTATGTATTATATATAATTGTTTTTTATTACCAAATGACTATCTGCATAGTGTATGATCTGCTATGTATTCAATTGTTTTAGAATTTATAAGCAGCTATATAAAAAATAAAGAACTAGAAGTTTGACATAGATTGCTTTTTGCAGCTTTGTTCTATCTATTATGGTTCAAAAGTTACAATTGTAAAAAGTGCTTAAAGTTTAAAAACATGATGGGACCCTATTATAGAATGACCCAATTATACTAATAATTCAATTGATAAACCTAAAGCAAAAATACTAGTTGCACTATTATATAATCAATGGACTTATCAAAAGTGTAAAACATTATATTGATTTTCTGCCATATCAACTTATGAATAAAAAAGGGCAGTCTTGTCTTCTATATAAATTTGATCCTCTGTGTAAATATTTATTCTAGCTTGAGTGGCAACATTGGATAAAGCTAGTTAAAGTTTTTGTAATTAATAGACTAATAGATTTGTATTAAAAATTCATTGTTAATGCTTTGTTTAATGTTTTTTCTGAAAGTTAAAGAAATTTTATTCATTATTAATATATATTGATAAAAAAAATTGTTTATAATAGTATATAAATATATAAACCAAGTTAAATTGGACTATTAGTAATAGTATTATTACTTAAATGTCTAAAGGCATAGCTATTATTCTAAACCATAGTCTATAATATCTACCATATGTTTTAAAAAGTTTATAAATACTTAAATATAGTTTTTTTAACACACTCAATATTGCACTATACTATTTTGCTACATTACTATATTTTATACTGTGCTATCTACACTATATATGTCAAGGTATTGGCCTAAAAAGGCTTCTGAATTTTTTTATTTTTAGCAAAAAGACAATATCTTTAATAATAAAAATAAGTATAGTTTATTCTTAAGAATATCATTTTTATTTAAGCTAATATAGTAAAGTAGTATAATATAACATAGTAGTCTATATATAGAAGGTATAATTTCTATCCAAAAGGCATTATAGGGTATAACAATGCTTTTGCTATCTAATAAATGCTATTTTAGGGTTTAGTGCTCTTTAATTAGTATTATCTAACTAAAGGTATACAATTCATTCTGAAGCATATGAAATACAAAGGAGTTGTAATATGAATTTGCTAATTCTAAATATTAGATATTATATTATCTTTGTTATATCAATAGTTCAAGTAAATAAATAAATCAAATAAAAGGTAAAATCAGTATTTTTGGTATTTAAATCTGTCTGGGTTAATAAAATTATAGAATTGCATACAAGTAGCATTATAGAGTATTGAACCAATAGTAGACTTGAAAAGTAACTATGCTGAGGCAGAGATGAGGTAATGCTGAGGCAGAGGTGAGGCAATGCAATGCTTTATGATTCATTTAACTTAACTAGAACATGCAATAAAGTATTTATCATTAGAGGACCACTAATATACATAGTTGGATAGGTAGTAGATTCAATTGGCTACAACTTAGACATCATGCAATTCTATTTGAAAAATATCAAATGGCTTTTTGATAGAATATAAATTAGTATATAGTTTTAAAATTTTTTAGCTAGGTACTTGGCTAAGTTTAGCTAAGTATTGTAATGCCTTCAATGAAAGCTTCATCTTTTTGGTATCTTTGAACATAATTTTAACTATTTTATAATGATAGTATTACTAAATAAATTTCATAATAAATAAAAAACATACAAAAGTTTTCATTCATTGATTTTTATTGAAAAAACATCTCCTTTTGTGTCCCACCAAATATGTGATTTTTTGTAATAACTTAAAACTTGATGCTTTTCTAGTTTCATTTATTAAAAAGGCTATGGGCATAAAACTTTGTTTAAAATCAGGCTTTGTACATGCATTTTTTCAAGATGTCATGTTTTTAATAATAATCTACAAGTATTATTTTAAAAAAGCATGATTTATCCTATTGTAACTTTGTTGGTTATTCTATTTTTTGAAGTATTTTATGCACTTGTTTACTATTTATTTACTATTTTAGCCTGGTCAGCCATGTCGTTTGCCTCTTCCCGAATACTTTTGGCCATTAGGCAGACTCGCCTAGCAACTAGTCGGCTCCTGTCTGACTATGCGACCACTCGGTCCAACCTGGCTATTAACAAGGATACGCGAGTCATCTGCCAGGGCTTCACTGGCAAGCAGGTGAGGCTTATGGGATTTCGCCTTCACTCTTAGATACTGCCTGTATTTTTAAGATTAGGCCCTTGTCTCTATCCCAATAGGTTATATTGTTTCATCTGGATCCCATATAGCTATCCAGATCCCAACTGGATTCTATCCAGATCCTAACTGGATTCTATCCAGATCCCAACTGGATTCTATCCAGATCCTAACTGGATTCTCTCCAGATCCTAACTGGATTCTATCCAGATCCTAACTGGATTCTATCCAGATCCCAACTGGATTCTATCCAGATCCCAACTGGATTCTATCCAGATCCCAACTGGATTCTATCCAGATCCTAACTGGATTCTATCCAGATCCTAACTGGATTCTATCCAAATCCTAACTGGATTCTATCCAGATCCCAACTGGATTCTATCCAGATCCCAACCAGATTCTATCCAGATCCCAACCAGATTCTATCCAGATCCCTTACTGGATTTTATCCAGATCCCAACCAGATTCTATCCAGATCCCAACCAGATTCTATCCAGATCCCAACTGGATTCTATCCAGATCCCAACTGGATTCTATCCAGATCCCAACTGGATTCTCTCCAGATCCTAACTGGATTCTATCCAGATCCTAACTGGATTCTATCCAGATCCCAACTGGATTCTATCCAGATCCCAACTGGATTCTATCCAGATCCCAACTGGATTCTATCCAGATCCTAACTGGATTCTATCCAGATCCTAACTGGATTCTATCCAAATCCTAACTGGATTCTATCCAGATCCCAACTGGATTCTATCCAGATCCCAACCAGATTCTATCCAGATCCCAACCAGATTCTATCCAGATCCCTTACTGGATTTTATCCAGATCCCAACCAGATTCTATCCAGATCCCAACCAGATTCTATCCAGATCCCAACTGGATTCTATCCAGATCCCAACTAGATTCTATCCAGATCCCAACTGGATTCTATCCAGATCCCAACCAGATTCTATCCAGATCCCAACCAGATTCTATCCAGATCCCAACTGGATTATATTCAGATCCCAACTGGATTCTATCCAGATCCCAGCAGGATTCTATTCAGATCCCAACCAGATTCTATCCAGATCCCAACTGCATTCTATCCAGATCCCAACTGCATTCTATCCAGATCCCAACTGGATTCTATCCAGATCCCAACTCAATGCAATCACTCACTCATGCCCCCAACCGCATCAAGCCTGACATCCCGAATCCCCGCAGGGCACCTTCCACAGCACCCAGGCAATCGAGTACGGCACCAGGATGGTTGGCGGCGTGTCGCCTGGCAAAGGCGGCCAGACGCACTTGAACTTGCCCGTGTTCAACACCGTGTCGGAGGCGCGCAAAGCTACCCAGTGCGATGCCACAGTTATCTACGTGCCCGCCCCGTTCGCGGCGGCCGCTATACACGAAGCTCTGGACGCCGAGGTGCCGCTGATTGTGTGCATCACCGAGGGCATCCCGCAGCACGACATGGTCCGCGTGCGCCGCCGGCTCAGCCAGCAGACCAAAAGTCGCCTAGTTGGGCCCAACTGTCCGGGCGTGATCGCTCCCGGCCAGTGCAAGATTGGCATCATGCCCGGGCATATTCACAAGCCCGGCAAGATCGGCATCGTGTCCCGCTCGGGCACCCTCACCTACGAGGCTGTCCACCAGACTACGGTGAGATGTTTCTTCGTCTTGCAGTTTTAGTTCCTCCTCAGAATCTCGGTCTCTTAGAATTTTTCATTATAATATAAGTCCCATTTTGATCGGAATCCCCAATCAACACAAATCCCCATCTCTATCGGAATCCCTAATCAACACAAATCCCCATCTCTATCGGAATCCCTAATCAACACAAATCCTCATCTCTATCGGAATCCCCAATCAACACAAATCCCCATCTCTATCGGAATCCCCAATCAACACAAATCCTCATATCTGTTGAAATCCCCAATCAACACAAATCCCCATCTCTATCGGAATCCCCAGTAGTAGGTAAAAAGACGAGTACAGACCCAGAGCACTTTTTTAATGACCGTTTTAAGGGTCTAGAGGGGGGACACGGGGGGTAAATAAAAAAACACATCTAATCACAATTAACACAAAAAGACATCTAAAAACCCCCTAACAATAAAAATCAATCCCAACACTTCTTTTTAATTCCCAACACTCCCCTCGTGTCCCCCCTCTGGAACCTTATAAACGGCCATTAAAAAAGGGCTGATCTGTACTCGTCGTTTTACCTACTACTACACTCCCCAATTCTTCCAACACCCCCAACACTTCTAACACTTCCAAATCTCTATAACCCGCTGCCGCGCCGCAGGCGCGAAGGGTCTTTTTCTGTTACTAAAAATGACCCGAGTTTACACCTTTTCTGTTAGTGATACTTTTGAGACTGTTGCTAAAAATGCAGAGATAATAAAACAACATATTTTGAATGGAATAATTGATGAAGTTTATTTAAAATATGACGACAAGCATGACCTAAAACTTTATCCATTAGAGCTAGATGAGATGTATGATTTAGAACAAGAGGGTGAGTTAATATTTCAACTTGGAGATTATTTAAATTCGGATGATTGGGAGGTTAGATCAACAGATTCCGAATCAACAAATAGTTCATATGAAACCAGTGATTCAGAGAATGAAAGTGAAATTTTTATGTGAAAAAAATATTTAAAAAATGAACTATTATTCTATAACAGAAACGACATTTATTGTGAAAAATATATATAAAAAAATGAAGGTAAATCGAACCCATGGTTCGCGTGCTTTGCACGATTACTCCTACATCGGAAATGTTCCAATTAATGAACTTAATGAAAATTTAAGTTTGATAACAGTTGAACAAATGTCAATAATAATATTAGTAACAATAATAGTAATAATATTGTTTTTGTTTGTAATAAAAAATTTACTACCATGTTGTCTTAAGTAACTGTTTGAACTTAGTTCGCAGACATTATCTGGTTCTCATAAAAAGAACCCAATATTTCTTCACCATCCTTATCAGCAATTATATAGGTTGTGGGATTGGTATTTAAAACTTTACTGATAGTAAATTTCTCACTTATTTTCCAATATCCTTTTCTTCCCTTTTCAAACTTATCTTTCCATTTATAGATATAAACAGAATCACCAACTTTAAAACCTTTAGTTTTCTTTTTTTCAAATTCTCCAAAAGTAACCTTAACATTTTCAGGTTTGTTATAAGCTTGTTGAGGAGTCATCTTTATCGCCGAATGATATGAATTGTTATAATCTTTTACAACGTCTGGTAATATTTTTACCCACTTTTGGTTTCCATTAAGACTAAACTGAAACCATAATTTCTTACCTAAAGTTCGATTAAATCTTTCTATTAATGCGTTTTTACTTTCTCCATAAATAGAATAAATTTTATTAATATACTCCCCATTCGCGTCTTTTTTCCTTTCTTGTCCTTTTTCAAAATGATATAATTTATACATATGAGGATTGTAAAATTCTTTTCCCTCATCAACACACAACCGTTCACTTTTTTCTCCAAGACTTCTAAAAGCAGCAGCAACCTCCTCTCCCTTTTTGGATTTTAAAGGAACAGCCCACGCGTATCGAGTAAAACCATCTAATATGGTTAAGATATATTTATATCCTCTTTCGTTCGGCATCGACATTAAATCAGCATACCAAATTTCATTCTTTTTGAAGTTCATGATTTTTCTATAAAATTTCGGTTTTCGATATTCTTTATGAAGAATCTTTGCCTCATCAGAACTTAACCCACCACCACTTAATAATAAACACTCGACACAATTATTTCCATGTTGGTTGTAATTAATTCCCAAACCAAATTTAACTTTAGACTGCAAGATCTTTTTAACCATCCACCTAGTTAATCTTTGCCCTACCGATAATCCCTGCAAGTTATCTAATCCTTGAATCATTTTTTGATCGGCTTCATGTTTTAATCTTAATGCTTCCTCGGGCGGGTTCTTGTCAGCATCTCTGTATGCTAAGTCATGATAATATGCTAACCAGTCAATACCATTTATTGGAATTGAATCAGATTTTGGAGTATTGTCAGGATTTAATCTCAAATCTAAGCGAGTCCCCGGCAGTTTACCCTCAATCTTTCGAATGAGGCTGGAGCACACCTTAAGCGGCGATAATTACCGCCCATCTCCGTCTGCTCTCTGAACCTTCTCCTTATATTTAAAATACTTAGGAGCTTGGCTGCGCATTGCCACCATGTCTTCAAGCTTTTTACCATTGGGAAGAGGAGTTACCTCTGTTCCTTCAAAAGATTTCTCAATTGAAGTGGTACTTGAAGCTGTATGACGGGTTTCACGCAATTTGAAGATGTCGCCACAAATAGTGACTAGCAAGGACATTGCCTTCCTCACTCAGGCCACGGGTTAACCTGCGAAGTTGTAAGACGGCATGTGTAATTCATTTGTATACCTCCCAGTAGTAAAAACGCTCGGTAAGCTTGTTAATCCTTTTTGAACATCTAACAATCCTCCTTCAAATACTAATTGATCGTTCCGAAGGAACGCGGACTTCGTCCGATCGAACCTTCGGTTCGCATGCGTCGCATGATTGCTCATTTTTTATAGCCTTAAAAATACATGATAGCACCAATTGTTTTGCAAATTCTTCAATTGTTGGTTGTTTAACAAATTTAGTTTTATTATCAATAGCAGCTAAGTATCTTTTATTTGTCCAATGTTCAGACTTTTTCATATGATCTTCGTCTTTGTAATTAAATGAAGAAGCAGGAATAAAATGATCAATATGTAAAGCACCACCATAGTCTTTTGGAACATAATAATGTTTTGTGAAATTTAACCAATCAATAAAGAATTCAATTGAGCAACCAAGGTAATCAATAGTATGATTATTTTTTCGAGCATTATTTGATTTTAATAGTTGATTTATTCTATTTCGTGAGGTGATAATAAGTTTGTAATTTTCATCAGTGTGATATTTATTTTTTATATATTCTTTATTGTTTTTATTCCACAGTTTTGATATAACTTTCTCACAAGATCGACAATCATTTCTAAATTTTTTTGAATCATTTCTCCATCTAAAAAAATCTTTAGTCATTGGTTTCTCTTCTTTACATCGACTACAAATCTTTTTAGTTTCCATTTTATAAAAAATAAATTTAACAATTAATTAAACACCAGTATGTCCAGCAGCTTTCGCAGCAGCTAAAACAAGTTTTCGCGGTGTTTTAAATCCTTCTCCAACAGCTGGTTTGTTATTTATAGAAATAATAATTCTTTTATACAAACTTGTATTTTTAACAGCTCCTCCTAACTCATCATAAAAAATTTTTGCACTTACTAATTCATCCCTAGTATATAATTCAGGGTTAAATTTTACCCTAGGGTTCATAATAATATTATATGCTCCACCCAATTCTCTATATAGTTCAATCCGATTTTTATCAACTCTACCAATTCGATAATTATTATTACCTAAATCTGTCACAGCAATACTAGCTGGTACTCTTGGAAATTGTTCAACTCCATCCCTATCTGCAGCCCTAAACTCTGCAACTCTCAATTGAGCTTGATCAACATCATAAGCAGGCGGCTCATCCAAAATTTCATCCTCTTTTGGCTCAGTATTCGTAGCAATTTTTTCCAGAAGGTCTTTATCTGTTTTTTCTAGTTCACTAATTTTCCCAGTAATAGGATTAACAAAAGGAGCAGCAAATCTTTCGCCAGCTAATTGTATTCCTAACTTTCTTTTTTGTAAATTTCTAACAAAATCAGAATATCTTTGCTTCTCTTTATAAATCGCTAACTCTCCATCAACGTCCATAAATTGACTCATTTTTTAACATAAAAAACTTTTTTAACTTAAAAAAATGGCTGAAACAAAAACTATGTGGAGTGATAAATTTCATTTCAAAAAGCACCGACAGTATATTAATGAGGTCAGAGCAAGAGATTTAAATTATACCCTACCAACAAGTGATAATTCAAATAACTTTACTACTGGAACGGTAACTTTTGACATCGGCGCAACCAACACTATATTGGATATGAAAAATGCATTTTTCCGTGTTAGATGGTTATATACTAGAAATGATGGAACTGCTCTTGCAGCCGGAGATATCGCAGATCGATCCGGAATAATAATAGAAAATGATTGGTTTTATAAATGTTTTTCCCAAGCCCAACTATCAGTTAATGGAGCCGAGGTTGAGACAGCATCAAATCCCGCAGAGATTAATGGAGTTTTGAAACATTTAAATTATACTTATTTATCAAAACAAGTTGGTGATAATGTTGGGTGGATGCCGGATAAAGGTAATGGTCAAGCAGTAGTTTTCCCTAATGTACAAAACGCAGCTGGTGCAGATACTGCAGCTCTAATTGTTTACCTTAATACCAATATAGTTCCAGTTGTAACCACTATGACTAATACAAAAGCTATTAACACCGGTTTTATAGATCGTCAGAATAAATTCCCAGTCGCGGTTTTAACCACAGCAACAGCATATGAGCAGGACTTTTCAATCTTTCCACTATTTGGGTTTTTCTCACCAAATCGGGTATGGAAAGGATTAAAATTTGGGATACAGTTGCAAATATCTGGTGGATATCAGCCTAGGATACTTTATGGAACCTCAATTTCAACCGATATAGCAGTTCGTATAGATTCAATTCAATTAGTCGTACCAACTATTGAGGTAACAGCCCCACTTTTAAAACACATCGATAATCAGTTAACGCATGATCAGGAAATATTTTATTTGAATCGTCGACATTTTATGCGAACCATTAATAATAACCAGGATTCATTCCAGTGGCAAATACTGACATCAAAACGTCGGGTGAGATATATTTTTGTTTGGTTTAGGATAACAAACAGAAGGAGTAAAAGAGCAAATGGGGATTTATATTGGCTTCAATCGGGTGACATAGCAGCACAAGCAGCTACCGCAACAGACAACGCAGTTGCTGCAATTAACGAGTTTAATGTTCAGAATATCCGCCTGCAGGTTGATGACCAATACTATCCGGTTAAAGATCCTCTTAATCTAAATATTGCAAATAATGATGTTAATGATTTTATAAAATATTATCACGATTATGCCAAAAATGAAGCATATGCCGTTCCTCAGTACACACCCACAGAGTTTCTAAACATCCATCCAGTGGTTGTTTATGATCTAACGGCACAGAAAGAAAACATAGCCAATATTGGACTTAATTATATGTTAGAGATTAATAAAACCGGTAATCAGGCAATCGACGCCCACGTATTGTTTCTAGAGGAATATTTGTCAATTGCTAAAGCTGATGGCACGGTTGTTCGGGACGCACCATTGTAAAATGAGTGCAGGTCTCCGACCGTCGCCCCACTTTAAATTATTTACTTAAAAAATGGTAAAAGCAAAACACAATAAAATATTTCCAAATGATCCTTTTCTTTGTTTAGTAATTGGTGGGTCGGGTAAAGGAAAAACACACTTTGTTTATGACCTGTTAACAACGATGGAATGCTAGACTATAATAATTTAATAATTTATACTAATAAACCTAGAATAAAATATTATGAATTTCTTAAACATGGATTAAAAAACAAATTAAAAAAAGATGTCTTGTTTAGAATGTTAAGAGCATATGAGCAATATGAGGATGATGACGAACCGCGATTTACACTCGATGACATTGAGGATTTATGTAAAAAATGGCAGAAGATCGGACGGAGTCCGCGAACCAAAGGTTCGAACCAGAAAACATCACCGAACGAGCCCCAACTGTTAGAGTATCAACCCGATTAGGCTATGATCAAATTCCAAAAAATGATAAAACACTAATTATTTTTGATGATTGTATTAATGACGGTGATCAAGAATTGCAAAAGGAAATTTTTGTTAGTGGTAGAGGAGATGGAATCGGAGCTTTTTATCTAACACAGTCCTTTAGAGAATTAGAATCGATTATAAAAAAGAATGCAAGTTGTTGTGTAATGTTTGATTTAGATAATTATGATTTACAAAATATACACGCTAGATTTAATCCTGGATTGGATACAAAACCATTTAAAAGCTTGTGTAAAAAAATTTGGGAGATAGCCAATACAAACATATATATATCAACCCTAGGTTAGAAAGGAAAAATCGAATCTTAAGAGATCTGATAAAAGAAGATAATGAGGAAGAAGAGACTTAGTTCGTGCCTATGGCACGATTTCCCACTATAAAAATGACTACAAATTTAAATACTATAAAACAATTGGTAGATCGAACTAATTCAAAATTTAGTACAACATTACAGTTTATAATGACAACCAGCGAGCAACGGATTCAATTGCGCGATCCATTACAACTCGATCAAAGCCTAAGTTATCAAATAGGTTTAATACTATTTTCGGTTTTCAACATGCCTCAATTAATTAATGCAACAAATAATCAATTTAGATATTCTAAAGATTCCGGAGCCAATTGGACAACATTTAGTGTTAGCCCGGGTGCGTATAGCTATACTGATTTGAATGCTTATATAGAAGGAGAATTAACAGCTAATGGAGATTGGGTAGCAGGAGCAATTGTTATAGGTGTTGATTTACCGTCTGGAAGATTCACACTATCACTCGAATCCGGATATCAGGTTGATTTCACAATTGCAAATTCACTCAGAACCATACTTGGATTTAATTCCCGAATAGTTACCACATCAAGCACCGGTGATACAGTTGGAAATATAGAGGGTGGAGTAAATACAATTAATATAACAACCGACATTTCAAACGGTGGTTATATAACAGACGATAACGGAGTTTTGGTTCAACGTGGAATTATTTATTCAATCCCATTTCTTGCTGTTCCAATTGGAGAGAAAATGATTGTATCACCTCAAACCCCAATATATTACCCATTAAATCAATATAATGTTCAATCAATTTATATTAGGATTGTAGATGAAAGCGATAGATTAATAAGTTTTGGTGGGCAGTCAATAACAATAATTTTACGTATAAAACAGGTTTAGTACTGTAAAAATGGGTAACAACAATGCTTTAAAAAAACAAACGGAAAAAGTTCAAAACGCAAAGGATAATTATGAAATCGAACTAACAAAATTGAAACAATTACAGGCAGAAAAAATCCGAAAGGAACTATTAAAACCCACACCTACGAAACTAACTAAAACCAAGAGTTTTTCAGGAACATAAAATGACCATGACGTGGGATGATTTTAAACAACGATATGGAACAGACACAACAAGCAATATCGAATTAACAAATTGGGCGAGGCAGTTAAAAATAAAACCATTCAGATGTGTTATGCGGGATGAGATAAAAGACTTACCAAGATATGGATCTTTCATTGTTAATATTGAAACAACAAAAGAAAATGGTGTTCATTGGTCAGCAGTTTATTCAAAACCGAAACTTGTTTATTTTTTTGATTCATACGCGCTTCCTCCGTTACAGGAAATAAAAGACAAATTTAATCATACTAAAAATCGTTTATGTGGAGATTATCACGGACAGTTTCAAACCTTTGATAAAAGTTATTGCGGACAGGCTGCGTTGTATTTTTTATATAAGATCGGACGGAGTCCGCGAACCAAAGGTTCGATCAATAACTCGAAGGAACCCCCCGAAGTATTTAAGATGATTTTAGACTCTATAAAATAGACAGTAAAAAATGTTATTTTCTGGAACACCCTCATGGAACGGAACATCAAGTACTGGTGGTGGTACTTCTGGTGGAATAAGTGTTACATTCGGAGATAACCGATATATTAATGAAGATGAAGGTTATAAAAAAAGTGAAGTTGATACTAAACTAAATTTAAAAAGAAATGTTGCAGATTCCTATACCAAAACTCAAATAGATAATTCCCTAAATTTAAAACGCAATACGGCCGATTCTTATACAAAACGAAGTTGATAATTCCCTAAATTTAAAACGGAATGTTGCTGATTCCTATACCAAAACTGAAGTTGATAATTCCCTAAATTTAAAAAGAGATATAACTGATTCCTATACCAAAACCGAAGTTGATAATTCCCTAAATTTAAAAAGAGATATAACTGATTCTTATAGCAAAACTGAAGTTGATAATTCCTTAAATTTAAAAAGAGATATAACTGATTCCTATACCAAAACCGAAGTTGATAATTTAGTTGGAGGTGGAGCCTTAAAGCAGGATCGATTCCAAACGGTTGAAACCGGCCACATACCTACTATGTCAGATTGGAGTGGAAATGGTTTTGCAATTACAGCCAGCACAGCATTTAATACAACCGATTTTGCAAGCTGGAAAGCTTTTGATGGAGATAATGCAACAGATTGGGCGACCAATAATACTCAAACCGATTATTGGATTCAAGTCCAATGCCCTTCCGCAATAATGTGTTATAAAATTGATTTACGTGGTAGGCCATCACCTTCAACCGAGCACCCAGCATCATGGCGATTTGAGGGAAGTAATGACAATACAAGTTGGGACGTATTAATACCTGCGGATAGTTCTGTAGCAATAAATAACTCAACTCAAACAATTAATGTCACACAAAATTTTGATAAAACATATTCATATTTCAGATTGTTCTGTCTTACATCAACTCGGGTTCAACCAACCCGGGTCTGTCAACCTTCCAGATTTATAGACAGACGTTTACAATTCTTGATTTAAATTTGGGAGTGGTTAATCAATCAATTGATATGGGAGGTAATACAATTACTAATATCTCTACTATAAACAATAACAGTTCTGTTGTTACTAAAGGTTATGTTGATACGCGAGTAACACAAACGGCGGATGGCCGAATGTCTTTTAATGATAAAATAAAATTGGATGGAATACCTGCAATCGATGCCGCTTTGTACGAGCCTGTAATTTGCAATTGGACTGGATATCAAAACCCAACCACAGCCGGTGATATTTTTCCAACTGGAAGTTTTGTTGGTAACGCTACTTATATTGATTATCAAAATGGAGCTAGAATTACTGATGAAGCAAGTGGTCAGTCTGGAGCGTTGCAATTTAATTTCACCCATTTTCGTAATATCTCCGCCTCCTTCTATTTCCGAGTTGCTAATGCTACAGGAAGTGGTGCTGATGCGGTTTGGTTTTATGCATATTGTCACGAACGTCCAACAAGTGAATTTGGATCCGGGTTAACAACCCGCGCCGGCTTGATTGTGTTTGCGAGTGAATGGCATGATAGAGTTGGGGTTGTTTGGAGCAATATAAAATCAGACGGTGCAACAGCTCGTAATGATGTTCTTAATGACGCAGATCAAACTATAACCTATGCTAATATTGATAACGGCGATTGGCATCTTTTTGAAATTAATATTTTAAATCAAAGAGTTTGGTATCAAATAAGCACATACAATGTATCAGCTAATACATATACGCTAATTGGGCAAAACTTTTTTACATATGATAGTGGAACTTGGGGAGATTTAGATAAAACGGGAACTCTTATGGGTTTTGGTGCTCGAACTGGAGGATCGGATGCTGCACATTTTATTCGTGGTGCAGCCGTTTGTGGTAGCACATCGGCAGGATATGATTTTGCTGCGACCGCATATTTGGAACGGCCACAAACCGAAATCGCCTAAGGCTAAAGCCTAAGTCGCGAACCAAAGGTTCGATCGTATCGAAGATACGCGTGCTATGCACAATACCTTAAATATTTCTATATAAAATGGCTTTTAGTAGAACTCCATCGATGCGGCAAAATAATGTTATTATTCCTATTCCTAAACAAGAATCAAATATAAAAACATTCAAATCTCATACCAAATTTTTATTTAGTACTGTAAATGTTCAGGATAATAAGAAGCTTCAAGAATTAATTAAATTATTAAAAAATCATATTATACTTCAAGAGTTTTGGAAATTGGATTTAAATGGGAGAAAAAAGAAAGAATAAGTCCAATACAATACCTATTAAGCTCCGGGCAAATACCCAAAGAGCGTGGGGAATTCATTTTGGTGCTATTAAAAATAGACGAGAATGTCGGTATCTGAAGCAGATAAAAGGGAACATTTTGACCGACCGAAGGTTCGCGTGCTATGCACGACCAACGCAAGGGTCACATGTTAAGTAATGTTGATCGTATTAACTATGATTATGATTTATATACTAAAAAAGTAAGAAGAGTTTCAAACCATATAAGAAATATGGATTTTTTCAATATTGGATTTGGAAGCTTATCGATGTTATGTGTAATGTTTTAGGTGTTTTACAATCATTTCCAACTCTTAATTTATCTCAATTATTTTTAGGTATTTCAATTGGCTCAATATCAGGTTTTGAATTGATCAGGAACTTATCAATACTTTTAGCAATTAAATTATATCTTAAAAAAAGAAAGGAAAAATATAAATCTTTAAGAGATGTTGCAAAACAATATAAAAATCAATTATATTTATATGTGCAAAAAATATTGGATGACGGAGAGATAACTATTCATGAATTATCAACCGCGGTTGAGTTATATGAAAAATATTTAAAAGATAGAAATAGAATTTTGATGTTGAAACTTTTACCGATATGGAATTGAAGGAATTGCGTTTGGACAAACCCAAAGCTCCTCCGATAGAAACTATTGAATACAAACCGAAACTATGAGTATGGGAGTACAAAGCCCGAGGTCAGGTAGTGCGGTAGAACTTAATGTTGTTTAGTTTTTCTAATGCATATGTTATATATTCTTCCCAAAGTGGTAATTCTCTTGTAATCCTAGGTTTAAATTTTTTATCAATACATAAAAATTCCAATGACTTTTTCAGTAACATTTCGTTAGGTATGTTACCTATCCTTATAAACTTTGTATTCTCTCGAATAAGAAAATTAAAATAATATCCAACTAAAATTAAAATCCTTTCAGCGTCTTTCGAACTTAATCCCTTTCCTTTATTTAAATGGAAAAAGTTATTATATAAATAAACATTATTTCCGGGAATTAAAATTGGATGAGAAATGTCTCTTGTAAGATTTCTTAAAATTGTGTTTTTAAAATAGTAATATGAGTTTTCAATCTTTTTTGTTTTTTCAAATTGATATATTTTAGAACATGAATACACATATGATATATATCTCCGTTTGCTGTTTGAGCTCTGTGCATAGTCACGTTACATTTATTACAAACATAAATGTCTTTCATTTTTTTGTTATTTTTTTAGATTAAAAATGGAGAGCTGGTTCAAAACCGATTCTAATGTGATTAATTATCTCACACCCAATATATTGGAGAATAAAGAATATAATATTATATGTTTGAGACAGGTTAAATTTATTGGGCTTCAATCAATATTTTTACAATTAGATGGGCAAAAAATTTTATGTCTAAGCGGAGATGATGTTAAAAATTTTCCTGTTTTAGTTATTAATAAACCAAAAGCGTTTGTTATGAAATACAGTCTGGAGAGTGGGTTGCAATTTAAACTAAAACAACCAAAAAATAAAAAGAGTGATAGGACTGTAAAATTGGCTTCGGTTTGGGAGGATGACCCCGAATAAGTTTAAATTTTTTATAAGAAAATGGAGACAATGCAAAGCACGCGTATCGATGATACGATAAAAATCCTTATCACTAAAGAGCGTGAACTTAATGATATTAATAAAAAAATAAATAATATGTTTTATAGTGATTATGGTGATCGAACGAAGTTGATTTATACGATGATATGTTTCCTATCCGATACGACTTGGATAAAAGAAAACGTTTTATACAAAAGCAATTAATTATGCTGAAATAGTAATTGAAATTGAAAATTGATCGTCTTGTTAGAAAAATAAAAAAACTTAGGAAAAAAATAAAGATTGTTTAAGTTACCCTGCCGACTGTGAGGATAATTGGTGCTCAATAATATATGAAATTGAAGTTAATGATTTGCTCAAACAATTACATGCTTTGGTTTTTTACAGACCCGATAAGTAATTTTTCTGTTAATCTCTTCCAGTTATCAAGACTTTTTCCTTGTTTAATTTTTTAAGTTCTTTTGGAAATGTTGAATAATAATTATCTATATCTTTTTCATATTCTAGAAATGTATTATATTCACAATCACATTCGGATTCGCAATCACAATCGTAATAATAATTATTTATTGCCTCTTTGTATTCATTATATTTGCTTATTATATCTTCTTTTTGTTTTTTATCTTTTATCATATTTTTTATCTCTTCTTTTAAACCATATGGATATGTTTTAATTTTATCATCTAAATATCTTTTATCATCAAATGGACTTAATGTTTTTTTATCTGTCTCGATGACAAACATCTGATGCTTATCTGAATTTAATCGATATTGTGGAGCATGATAATTTTCAATTGTATTAAGGTAATCTAAAAGTACGTTTTTATAATCATCAAATGTTATCTTTTTAACTGCTGCCTTGATACCCCTTTTATTTTTTTACCTCTCCCTCCTGTCCTAAAACTTTAAATGCATAGCATTTTGATCTTATTGCTATAAACTCGGTTATGATTTTGCTATTTAATTCATCTTTCATTTTAAGTACAACTTTTTTATTTTGATCTGATTTTAAAGGATGGTTATCCGGATAGTCGGAGGTATCCAATGTATCCTTAATTTTTTCCATATCTTTATAGACATCGAACCTTTGGTTCGCGGCTCCGTCCGTCATCTGTTTCAACCTTAAATACCAAACTGTCGGTGTCTGCATATATTGGATAGTTATCTGGCCATGTTTTATTTATAACATCATAATAATATTCATACATTACTAGCTTTGCATAATCTAAAACAACCATTCCAATAAATATTGGTTTAAGAAATTTTGTTGTTTTATTTCTCATATGAATACCCATAAAGTTATCATCAAATTTTATAAAATCTTTAAAGTTAGGTTTTGAGAAATATTTCTTTGCTTTATCAATATCCTTTTCTAAATGGAATTGGGTTCTATCTCTAATATTTTCAACCGTTTTTCCATAAAAAGCATTATTCATTAATTTCCAATAATCTTTCTCAAAATTTGTTTTTGACATCTGTCTCTGATTTGAATTAAAGTCAATATATTTAGCTAACCAATCTTCCTCAATAAACGATATTGTTCGATGTACTTTAGACACTTTTAATCCCTGCTTTTCATAAAATTGTAGAAGCTTATAATGCACTACATAGTTTTTCTTATCATGTAAATTTAATATTAATTTTTTTGTTGCTAGATGTTTTGCATTATCTGCTTTAAGATAATCTTTTTGTGTTTGTGATAAATCATCTTCATTAACTGAACAATGCTCTGGAGCTAAAGGATATTTATATGTTTTTGCTTTTGCTTCCCGAGTATATTGCAAATCCACTTCTACGATACAGCCCCTTCCTTCGGGAATATTTTTGTAATAATCGGGGTCATCTTCCCATTGGAAATCAGCTATTGGTAATTTTTGTTTCATACAACCACCGTATAAATTGTTTGCATCTAGATATAATACATATGATGATTTTTCTTTTTTATTATAATTTGGTAGATATTTATTATTTACTTTAGTATATCTATCTCCTAGTACACCCGAGAATCCGCCGCGAATTCCTCTCTCAATCATTAACAACATATCATGATCAGTTAGTAAATCAATCTTAACATCTGTATGTTTCAAACCACAAGCCCATGTTAATCCCGGTGCACTGAAACAATATGCGGGATCAATTTTAAAATTCTCATATGTATGATTCCTAAAGTTTTCAAATGCATCAGCTAATAGGAGAACATCTGCTTTAAGATATAGATTATGATAATCTTTAAATGTTTTACAATTAAAGTATTTCCATACTTTTTGAGCGTGTTCATAATCCGATTCACTTATATTTGTTTGTGATAATGTTGAATAAAACTTTTCAATTGGGGTTAATTCGGTATGAAAAATACGTCTTCAGATGTTACATATTCATATGGATAGATGCCCTTACGAGTTAATAGCATTAGTTCTTCCTCGGATAGTTTTTCTTTTTGAAACGATTCAATAGTATTGGAAAGTTTTTCTTTACTATTTCTAAATCCCATGGTTTTGGAACTAATGATGAAACAACATTTGCTAAAGATGTTGATAAGAATCTCAAGGAATCTAGAAAAACTAGATGGGAGTATTTCTTACCATATGTTATTGATATGTAATTTTCTGATGTTTTAGGTAATATATTTATTTCATATTCATCCTTTCCTAAATGAAGCAATTCTCGAACTAAGAAATGAAAATCATATCCGGAACCATTATGAAAAAATACTGGTATTTCCTTACATCCTTTTCCTTCTTTTGCATTACATGATCTACATGCTGCCCCTCGATAATTCCGTTAGATGACAATGTTCTCGTATCTTATTTTTCTTACTTAAATATCTTTTGCACATAAAACAATTTGTTGCATTTTTATAATTGTCTCTATCCTTATTGTCATATTAATATTTTTTGATAATTTATCATATTGATTTTGAATATATTCAAATACATTTACTAATGATTCTGCCATGTGCTTAGCTGCATCATTACCGTGGTAAGTAATCATCCTTGATTTAAATATATGATCAGCTACGAGTGTACATATATACAATAACTATTCGGAAACTGTTGTGCCAATTTTTTTGTGCATTCACCATCAGATACTGTCTGTGATTCTTTTAAGGGAACATTTGTTGCTTCAAAATCAGCATATATTACTATTGGTTTTTTAACTGCCATATAATGTTGTTGGAACTTTAGGGTTGCATCTTCATGCTGGCATTATAGCATTAGTAAATTTGTGATCTAAACAAAATCGTTGGTGGTTTTTAAGAGCTGTTTCATCCTTTTTAAATGTGAAACAATTTCTACATAGTGGATATCTATTTCTATTTTCTCTAAAAAGAACTAATGTCTTTTATGTATATATAATGTGTTTCATTTTCGCGCTGTATGTACAAAAGATCGATTTGATCTGGTGCTGTTATATCAGTTGCTGGCTTAACAAGATAACACCTTTCTTATACCATTCTGGATCGGTTGAATTTCTTCTAGATCTTTTGGTTCTTCAATTGTAAACACATTAATATTTAAACCATTCATTTTTTCAATCTTATATATATCATCTATTGCTACTGGGTATGATATGTTTTTCATTATTATTTCATCCTCATATTGTCTATAATTATATATTTTATTAATGTGTGATTCTACTTGATTGTGATATTTATGAATTAATAAACACCATAATAAACATTTATTATCTTTATTGTCTGGATTTATAATCATAGGTGATTTAAATTGAGCTTCATATGTGATCGTCCTTTAAGAATTTCTATAGGTGCAATCTTTACTATTGCTGAATTACAGATACAAATATAAACCCAGATCCGTTTTCTGTCATCTTATCTATCCATTCATCAAACTCAGCTTCTATTTGATCGAATTGATTGTTGTAATTTCCCATTGATAATAATGTTTTATATGATTCTTGTGAAAAGTTATTTATTACTTCAATTTCTGAATTTGCATTAAGAATATTTGGTTTTTTAAATTCTGTTTCAACTTCTATTTTATACTTAATTGGCTGTCGTTTGTTATTTGGCCTTATAGTATAATTGTTTAATATGGTCTTTAATTTATCTTTCATTTGTTTAAAATATTCTTTATAATTTGTATTTATATCTATATCTATATATATTACTTCAGCTCCATTTTGTCCTTGTGGTTGGGTTATCAATATCATTTAATTGTCTTTCTAAACGTATCTCATTTTCTGCCCTAATTCTTGCTTCTATTTCAGCCCTATCGCAATTCGTTGTGCTCGATTTGAGCTATTAATTGTGCTCTAAGTTCAGGTTGTCGATTTGAGCTAAAATTGCTTCCATTTTATAGAATAAAATTTATATAATGTTTGAATTATTGATTTTTTAATTTTGTGTTTTTGGTGTCCAGACCCTCCCCCCAGGAGCCTATTCGAGATCTGCTTTTGGTAATAGCAATCCATTGCCCATAACGTTTGAATTTAAGAAAATTCCTGAACCTGCTTTTGGTCGCATTTCGAGATATAATCCGCTTCCGTCGTGTTTTTCAATGATATTAAAATCTTTTCCTAATTTATTAAAAATTTTCTGAACAGCTGGTCTAAAATTGGATCCAATATTGTCAAAAAATCCTTTAGCTTTCTCCCGTTTTTTCTAAAGTTTGACCAAATTCAT
>NIVC01001911.1:210000-222675 GCA_002269645.1 Macrostomum lignano | reverse complement strand
GGAGTGAGATAGGGAGTGAGATAGGGAGTGAGATAGGGAGTGAGATAGGGAGTGAGATAGGGAGTGAGATAGGGAGTGAGATAGGGAGTGAGAATAAGGGAGTGAGTAAGTGAGATAGGAGTGAGATAGGGAGTGAGATAGGGAGTGAGATAGGGAGTGAGATAGGGAGTGAGATAGTGGGTGAGATAAAAGGGTGAGATAGAGGTCGAGCATAGAATCTCTAGTATGTATATTTCAACAGCCCATATTGACCCTGGTGGCGGCTCTGCCCCCCCCCCCCCAGCAAGGCTTCCTGTCAGCTCCCACAGTGCAAGGGCGCATTTGCGCAGAATTGAAAAAAAAGGTTGCCCGTGAGCAGGGAAAAATGAGTCCTAAGATGGCTCCTCCTCACTCGGACAAGCCGTGGAAAAAGTTTTTTATGCAACCAACAGACGGAATGGATTAGATGAGAGCTGGTCACACATAATAGATCGTGACACAGCACAGCGGGGTCTGAAGCTGAAGGTCAATAGCGCGGTACATGGTTTTGCGGGGCGATATTCTCTCTGTGTGGAAGGGTTGGGAAACTAGGAAAACAGTTCCTTTACTTGATCTCTTCCTGTGTACTGTGGCCACTTTTCCGAATTGCATGCGATTCGCATTGAAGCTATGGGATGAAAAAAACTCATTTTTTAGAATATTTTACTGGCCGAAAAATATTAACACAATGTGCTGGCTCACGCATCTGCTTCCTTCTTTTTTCTCATGTTCTCTCTATCTCATGCCTTCTCTCTTTCTCATGCTATATCTCTATATCATGCCCTCTCTCTTTCTCATGCTCACTTTCTCTTTCTCATGGCTATCTCTCTCTTTCTCATGCTCTCTCTCTCTTTCTCATGCTCTCTCTCTCTCTTTCTCATGCTCTCTCTCTTTCTCATGCTCTCTCTCTCTTTCTCATGCTCTCTCTCTCTCTTTCTCATGCTCTCTCTCTTTCTCACGCTCTCTCTCTTTCTCATGCTCTCTCTCTTTCTCACGCTCTCTCTCTTTCTCACGCTCTCTCTCTTTCTCACGCTCTCTCTCTTTCTCATGCTCTCTCTCTCTCTCTTTCTTATGCTCTCTCTTTCTCATGCTCTCTCTCTCTCTTTCTCATGCTCTCTCTCTCTCTCTCTTCTCATGCTCTCTCTCTCTTTCTCACGCTCTCTCTTTTTCTCATGCTCTCTCTCTCTTCTCACGCTCTCTTTTTCTCATGCTCTCTCTCTCTTTCTCATGCTCTCTCTCTCTTTCTCATGCTCTCTCTCTCTCTTTCTCATGCTCTCTCTCTCTTTCTCATGCTCTCTCTTTCTTTCTCATGCTCTCTCTTTCTCATGCTCTCTCTCTCTTTCTCATGCTCTCTCTCTCTCTCTCTCTTTCTTATGCTCTCTCTTTCTCATGCTCTCTCTCTCTCTCTTTCTCATGCTCTCTCTCTCTCTCTCTTTCTCATGCTCTCTCTCTCTTTCTCACGCTCTCTCTTTTTCTCATGCTCTCTCTCTCTTCTTATGCTCTCTCTCTCTTTCTCATGCTCTCTCTCTCATGCTTTTTATTTCTCATTCTCTCTCTTTCTTTTGATCCCACAGTCCTATGAGAGTATTCCTTCTGCCTTCGTCGCGGTAAGAAAAATTACAAAAGCCTATTTGTCTTACATACTACTTAAGCGGTAGAGTAGTATCATCTGGACATCTAACTAATAATTATTTATTCTGATTAGATATTATTCGATAGACGGGGAAGCGGGTGTAAATAATTAAATCTAACTTAAAGGCTCTTTTTCTTATTGACTAATTTTGAGTTCTTTTCATTCATAGCCCCCCTCCTTCTCTGCTCCAGGTAGAATTCAAGAAAATTGCAAAAAACTCTTTGTGAACATTCATCTTGGCTACTGGGACCGGCTCGATGACGCAGTCAACACCCTTTCTAAATAGATAATGACTTTGGCCTGCCTTTGCTTTATCAGCTCAGGAAATTAAGCGCAAAAAGGGTTTTCAATATCCTATTCGATGAAGATTATCGCGGAACTTTGCTAACGAAGGTCTGACAGTGTAGGAGACTTATTAAAGGGTGTCAGCTGTCGAGAGGTCTTGCAGAATTCGAAGCAGGCTACACAAACACATCGAGACTTATTTCTGAGACCGCGTGACTGTCTTTCTGCTTCAGAGCAAAGAATTGGCTTCACAAAGACGCAGAGAGTGTCAGATTTCTGAGCCGCCACAATGTTGCAAAACCTGCAACATTGTGATGGTCGAGGCACCTTGTGCCGGGTAGAGGACTAGCGTCCGTAAAAACACACATCTAGTGCTTAAAGCTATTAGGTAAATTGTAGCTTGTAAAAAGGTAAAGTGGCGGGTGTGGAAAATTGTGTGTTGTGTGTATGAGTGCGGGTCCGTGCACAGAATTGACTCGCTTGCATCTGCTCAGGAATCAGCACTATATAGGCAGAAAAGCAGTGAAAACAGTACACCAGTCTTGCATCTACCATCTACCAATCGGGTGCTCCATTGTTCCTAAATACGCCATTCTCCTCCCTTCACCAGCTCGTGACAACCTTGATTTCCCTTGCAAAGCAATCAAATTTTTGCTGTACAGAAGAGACACTGGAAGCTGCGAGGAACTGGAAGTGCTGAGCAGAGTTTCCGGTATGCTCTTTTTTGCTTAGCTGAGTTCATCCGGCTTCAAGTCGTATTGTTTGACTGTCTCCTTGTTGCCTCGCTGCAGAAAGAGTTTTCCCCATTGTCATTTCCATGCAATGCTTTCACTGTTGACTCTCAGAGATAAAGTACATCGAGAAAGTAATGATTTTGGCAGACGAATTTGGCAGAATAACTTCTTGCTCTCAAGGCGTATTAATTAATTAAATCACCTGTCTGTCTGACCTCCTGAATGAGATTGGACTACCTGAATGTTGGGATTTACCTAAATGTCTGACATTGTCATGAATTGGGATTTACCTAAATGTCTGACATTGTCATGAACTGAGATTTACATAAATGTCTGACAATGTCATGAATTGAGATTTACCATAAATGTCTGACATTGTCATGAACTGAGATTTACATAAATGTCTGACAATGTCATGAATTGAGATTTACCTAAATGTCTGACATTGTCATGAATTGAGATTTACCTAAATGTCTGACATTGTCATGAATTGAGATTTACCATAAATGTCTGACATTGTCATGAATTGAGATTTACCATAAATGTCTGACATTGTCATGAATTGAGATTTACCATAAATGTCTGACATTGTCATGAATTGAGATTTACCATAAATGTCTGACATAGTCATGAATTGAGATTTACCATAAATGTCTGACATTGTCATGAACTGAGATTTACATAAATGTCTGACATTGTCGTGAACTCTAGGATTTACATAACCGTCTGACATCCTCTGAATCCTCTCTCTCAGCGCCTCTCACCCAGAACGCGATTTTCCAGGAAAGCTGGTGAACAGTCCGACTTGGAGATTCTCAACAGATGCCGCCTCTTTCTCCATTCCGTCATGTCGGACAAGCTGTGCAAGCTGCCGGGAAGTTTGCCGGACACGCCCTCGAGAACAATGGTCGGACCGGACAGAGGTTTCAGCCGGATCGAGCCGCTTCCAGTGCTCCACAGGTGCTGCTCGCCGCCGCCAGTCGATGAGGCCGAGTCCTCAGCGGAGTTTTCCATAATTATCTTATTCAATTATTCAACAATATTTAGTTTTACACCTCTATTTTATTTTAGCTAAGGGCTTGAGTTCTCTGGATTTATAGAGTCCGGCAGATACGAGTTTGAGGACGCTCTCTGATTGGACGAACAAATGTAGGAACGATTTTAAAACAGATGGATACACAGCAAGCGGCCTCTTCTGGGGCATGCTCGCGTCTGTTCCTCGCTTGTCATTAGCGTTTCAGCTGCTCAAGGACCCTCCACACTACCCCCTAATCTCTTCTCGAAGGCTGCTCCAGTTCTATATTAGCTGCTATTCCTTTGAAGAGAGTTTTATTTGATGAAAATCAGATTTTGTCTTAAATATCTGCTGTCTAACTGGCAGTGATGTAGAGCTGGTTGCGATAATGCTCTGCAGCTACAATCCGATTTGGCAGATTTGGACTGATTGAGCAAATCCCTGAAGCTCTTCGATGCCAAATTATCCGTGATTGAAGTGGAGATTCTGTGCTTCTCTTGCACTTGTGCGAATTTGGGTCTATTGAAGATTGTTTCTGTGAGTTGTCGTGTCTGATTAGGGTTGTGTTTCTGTGAGTTGTCGTGTCTGATTAGGGTTGTGTTTCTGTGAGTTGTCGTGTCTGATTAGGGTTGTGTTTCTGTGAGTTGTCGTGTCTGATTAGGGTTGTGTTTCTGTGAGTTGTCGTGTCTGATTAGGGTTGTGTTTCTGTGAGTTGTCGTGTCTGATTAGGGTTGTGTTTCTGTGAGTTGTCGTGTCTGATTAGGGTTGTGTTTCTGTGAGTTGTCGTGTCTGATTAGGGTTGTGTTTCTGTGAGTTGTCGTGTCTGATGAGGGTTGTGTTTCTGCGAGTTGTCGTGTCTGATTAGGGTTGTGTTTCTGCGAGTTGTCGCGTGTTCAAAGGTTTATATATTTAAGTTACAGCGCCACATGGAGATAGGAGGTCGTTTCTGGATGTGTATGCAGCTTTTCCCCTACACTGTTTAGGGGACAAATTATTGCAGAGGATTCGATCAAAAAATGAAACACTTTCATTCTGTTAGCCAGGATTTTCAAACAAAATAGGTTTCGATTCAGAGCCAAATTTGCAGCAATCAAAATGATAAAAATTAAAATAATGATTATTAATCCCGCAGTGATTCTGGCGCACCTGGGATTTAAGAAGCAGGTGCAAGAGGCGTTACCTAAATCATCCTCCTCGCTTCCCTACTGAGGCAGGAAGTCAAACACAAAGAAATACGGAAGCCAGCTGCTAAAAACCAGGTAGAGGAGGCAAGCAATTTTAAGTGGCGGGGAAGGTTTGGGGCCGATTTCCTGGGAAAATTGGGGAAGCCACCTTGGCAAGCTCCCTTCTTCTGCCCCCTGCATCCCTCTTTGAGTTTTGCATTCACCAGTGTTCCTCATGCTCAGCCAAGCGGGTCTCTTGCGCAGCAGCCTCAAAGCAGCAATTATTTTTGCATCCAAATCTTTCTCGCTTCGGATGAATTATTTTTACCAAAATATCCTCACTGAGGAGGAAGAAAGCCGGGCTTTAATGGTAGAAAAATATTTATAGTTTTTCAAAAGGTGGGAAAAGTACTTGAATTTACCTCGAATGGGTAGCCTGTGAGAAAAGAGAGAGATAAGAGAGAGGAGAGGGAGTGAGGGAGTGAGAGCGGGGAAAGGGAGAGAGATGCGAAGAAGAGAGTGAGAGACGAGAGGTAGAGAGGGGAGAGGAAAAGGAGAGGGGGAGGGAGGGAAAAGTGTTCAAGCCCCCCCCAAAGCACTGAAATATTAACAAATATGTTTAAGCGCTGTAAGTGCCGATATTTCGAATATTTTATATTCTTTCCCAAGGCTAACATGAAGAGGGAGAATACATGCAAGAATTTGGAGAGCAAAGGGAGAGAGTAGAGGAGAGAGAGGGAGAGAGAAGAGGTGGAGTGAGCGGAGAAGAAAGATAAAGAAAGAAGAGAGAGAGGAGAGGAGAGAGAGATAAAAGAGGTTTAGAGAAGAGGAGAGAGGTAGATAGAAGAGAGAAAGGAGAAGAGAGAGAAAGGGATAGGAAGAGAGAGGAGAGGAGAGAGGAGAGGAGAGAGGTAGATAGAAGAGGGAGAGAGGAGAGGAGAGAGGTAGATAGAAGAGGGAGAGAGGAGAGGAGAGAGGTAAATAGAAGAGAGAGAGGAGAGAGAGGAGAGGAAGAGAAGAGAGAGGAAGATAGATAGAAGAGAGGAGAGGGGAGAGGAGAGGTGGAGAGAAGAGGAAAGAGGTAGGAAGAGAGGAGAGGAGAGGAGAGGGAGATAGAAGAGAGGAGAGGAGAGGAGAGGGAGAAGAGAGAGAGAGAGAGAGAGGAGAGAGAAGAGAGAGAGAGAGGAGAGAAGAGGAGGAGAGGAGAGAGAGAGGAGAGGAAGATAGAGAGAGAGGAGAGAGGAGAGAGAGAGAGGGAGATAGAAGAGAGAGAGGAAAGGAGAGAGAGGGAGATAGAAGAGAGAGAGGAGAGGAGAGGGGTACATGTAGATGGAAGAGAAAGAGGAGAGAAGAGAAGAGAGAGGGAGATAGAAGAAGGAGCGAGTAGAGGAGAGAGAGGGAGAGAGAAGAGGTGGAGAGAAGAGGAAAGAGGTAGATAGAAGAGAGGAGAGGAGAGGAGAGGGAGATAGAAGAGAGAGAGAGAGAGAGAGAGAGAGAGAGAGAGAGAGAGAGAGAGAGAGAGAGAGAGAGAGAGAGAGGAGAGGAGAGGAGAGAGGAGAGGAGAGTGGTAGATAGAAGAGGGAGAGAGGAGAGTGGTAGATAGAAGAGAGAGAGAGAGGAGAGAAAGGAGAGGAAGAGAAGAGAGAGGGAGATAGAAGAAGGAGCGAGTAGAGGAGAGAGAGGGAGATAGAAGAGAGAGAGGAAAGGAGAGAGAGGGAGATAGAAGAGAGAGAGGAGAGGAGAGGGGTACATGTAGATGGAAGAGAAAGAGGAGAGAAGAGAAGAGAGAGGGAGATAGAAGAAGGAGCGAGTAGAGGAGAGAGAGGGAGAGAGAAGAGGTGGAGAGAAGAGGAAAGAGGTAGATAGAAGAGAGGAGAGGAGAGGAGAGGGAGATAGAAGAGAGAGAGAGAGAGAGAGAGAGAGAGAGAGAGAGAGAGAGAGAGAGAGAGAGAGAGAGAGAGAGAGAGAGAGAGAGAGAGAGAGGAGAGGAGAGGAGAGAGGAGAGGAGAGTGGTAGATAGAAGAGGGAGAGAGGAGAGGAGAGTGGTAGATAGAAGAGGGAGAGAGGAGAGGAGAGTGGTAGATAGAAGAGAGAGAGAGAGGAGAGAAAGGAGAGGAAGAGAAGAGAGAGGGAGATAGAAGAAGGAGCGAGTAGAGGAGAGAGAGGGAGAGAGAAGAGGTGGAGAGGAGAGGAGAGAGGAGAGGGAGATAGAAGAGGGAGAGAGGAGAGGAGAGAGAGGGAGATAGAAGAGAGAGAGGAAAGGAGAGAGAGGGAGATAGAAGAGAGAGAGGAGAGGAGAGTGGTACATGTAGATGGAAGAGAAAGAGGAGAGAAGAGAAGAGAGAGGGAGATAGAAGAAGGAGCGAGTAGAGGAGAGAGAGGAAAGGGGGATAGAAGAGGGAGAGAGGAGAGGAGGGGGAGATAGAAGAGGGAGAGAGGAGAGGAGAGGGAGATAGAAGAGGGAGAGAGGAGAGGAGAGGGAGATAGAAGAGGGAGAGAGGAGATGAGAGAGGTAGATAGAAGAGAAAGAGGAGAGAGAGAGAGAGGAGAGGGAGAGCGAGAGTGATGAGCTAATATCGGGGAAGAGGTTTCTAAAAAGCAGCAGAGATTCGCTGTGTACTCAAATTCTACAGCAGGAGAAAAGCTTTTTGAGCATTAAATTTCATGCGCAGACACCACCCAGATTGATACGATGCTACCCAGATGCAAAAAACACATCAAAATTATTCAAATGTATAAGAGTCAGGCAGAGAGAAATGGATATTTGGAGCACAACAAATCTGAATCTCTGAGCCCGGCCACGCCATCAGGCTCGCACGGGGCCTATCAGATTCTCTAATCTGCCAGCGGCAATTGTCAGCAGCGGATTAAGGGGTAAGTTGTGCGCACATCGAGGCGTGCTGTGGCAGCGACAGTAGACTGAGAAGAAAATGGGGCTTTGTAGTCGAGTGTGACTGTCTGTAAGATGGCAGGGGTTGGAATGCAGAATTTAGAATTCAGAAAGCAGAGGTCCCTGTAGCGGAGTGGAGCTGCATTCACCATCCCTCCCAAACAGGGAGGCTCTTAAAATTTTTCGCTAATGGCTCGGCGTGATCATGAATTAGTCAGGCAGCGAAATGTGGCCCGCGTGTTGGTTGGGGTCTGTCCTGTTCCAGAATCCACCCTTGCCTGCCTCGCGTGTCCTGGGAGCATGAGCTGGGTGGGGAAATGCATGCATTTTTTACTCCAGGGCCGCACTCTGCCTGATATCTCCTGACACTGTCTCCTGTCACTGTCTCTTGTCACTGTCTCCTGTCACTGTCTCCTGACACTGTCTCCTGTCACTGTCTCCTGTCACTGTCTCCTGTCACTGTCTCCTGTCACTGTCTCCTGTCACTGTCTCCTGTCACTGTCTCCTGTCACTGTCTCCTGTCACTGTCTCCTGTCACTGTCTCCTGTCACTGTCTCCTGTCACTGTCTCCTGTCACTGTCTCCTGTCACTGTCTCCTGTCACTGTCTCCTGTCACTGTCTCCTGTCACTGTCTCCTGTCACTGTCTCCTGTCACTGTCTCCTGTCACTGTCTCCTGTCACTGTCTCCTGTCACTGTCTCCTGTCACTGTCTCCTGTCACTGTCTCCTGTCACTGTCTCCTGTCACTGTCTCCTGTCACTGTCTCCTGTCACTGTCTCTTGTCACTGTCTCCTGTCACTGTCTCCTGTCACTGTCTCCTGTCACTGTCTCCTGTCACTGTCTCTTGTCACTGTCTCCTGTCACTGTCTCTTGTCACTGTCTCTTGTCACTGTCTCCTGTCACTGTCTCCTGTCAATGTCTCCTGTCACTGTCTCCTGTCACTGTCTCCTGTCACTGTCTCCTGTCACTGTCTCCTGTCACTGTCTCCTGTCACTGTCTCTTGTCACTGTCTCCTGTCACTGTCTCCTGTCACTGTCTCTTGTCACTGTCTCCTGTCACTGTCTCTTGTCACTGTCTCCCCACTTGAATTTTTATCCGACACTCGTGTGCGACAACCAATATGCTACTACTACAACAAAAATGTGCTACTGCACATAAGCTAGATAGTAGACTGATTCGTTTGTTTTTCAGTTTTTTTTCAAAAAAAGTGTCAACACTAAAGTTGCCAGGCAGAGAAATTGAAAATACTCGTAGCTGAGAGCAACGCCTTCTGCAACATTCGTCCCAAAACCAGCTCTGAGGCCCTGAATTTCGCTTTAAACTGCTAAGCGCCAGCAGTATTGCTTAAAAATACTTAATAGTACATTTAATAAAACCTACTATTAGTAGTTTCAAGTTTACCGCGACATCAATAATACAGTATACAACGACTTTTTGCTCACTTCCTTGACGACGTGATCTGAATTCTTGGCGCGCTAATCACCATGGTTCGAATTGGCGAGACGCTGCTGCCGCCGCCGCTAGCGCCACCGTTGCTGCCTGCTCGGCGGTAGGCTCCGTGATCTGAGTGGCGCCTCTCCTGAGATCCCGGCGGGGCCAAAAAGTCCTGCTGATTGACGATGGGTTTCCAAAAGAATTTTGATTATTTTAGTCTTTGGAAAGTGAGGTGCGTGTTTGGAAAGTGAGGTGCGTGTTTCGAAAGTGAGGTGCGTGTTTGGAAAGTGAGGTGTGTGTTTGGAAAGTGAGGTGTGTGTTTGGAAAGTGAGGTGCGTGTTTGGAAAGTGAGGTGCGTGTTTGGAAAGTGAGGTGCGTGTTTGGAAAGTGAGGTGCGTGTTTGGAAAGTGAGGTGCGTGTTTGGAAAGTGAGGTGCGTGTTTGGAAAGTGAGGTGCGTGTTTGGAAAGTGAGGTGTGTGTTTGGAAAGTGAGGTGTGTGTTTGGAAAGTGAGGTGCGTGTTTGGAAAGGGAGTTGCGTGTTTGGAAAGTGAGACGGGTGTTTGGGGAGTGAGGTGGGTGTTTGGGGAGTGAAATTGGTATTTGGGGAGTGAGGTGTGTGTTTGGAAAGTGAGGCGGGTGTTTGGAAAGTGAAGTGGGTGTTTTGGGAGTGAGATGAGTGTTTAGGGAGTGAAATGGGTGTTTGGGGCGTGAGATGGGTGTTTCGGGAGTGAGGTTGGTGTTTGGGGAGTGGGGTGGGTGTTTGGGAGTGAGGTGGGTGTTGGGGGAGTGAGGTTGGTGCTTAGGGAGTGAGGTGTGTGTTTGGGGAGTGAGGTGGGTGTTTGGGGAGTGAGGCTGATGATTTGGGAGTAAGGCTACTAGTGCAATTGAAGCTGTCAGTCACAGCTGTATGTAACGGTAATTTGGAAAAGTTAATCTGTTTTTATTGTCAGAAGATTAGCCCAACACTCAGCAGCCTTGACGTCTGAGACAGGTTGCCAAGTGTCACAAAAAATGTTGCGGAAATTTAATTTCAGCTTCTGTTGTCCTGCGACAAAGTGCTGAGTCTCCTGCCCGTTTGTTTCCATGTGAGTGCCTTCGTGATTCCCTCTCATCCCGCTTTGGGTTGTCGGATTTCCGTCTCTCACATCCTATTTCCCGCTGATTGCCTGGTTCTTGGGGTGGGGCATTCGAAATCCGGCTTTGTTTTAAGCTCTGCGCATTCGTTCTGGCTTCCTGAACCTCTTCAGTTGAAGGATTTCTAGATAACAAATCCCTGCTTTTAGGCACTGCTATGCGCATAATTGAGACTTGCAGAGGATCAAATGCCCTTTGAATTTTGCTATGACTGAAAACAATTAGTTAGCATTGGCGGGTTCTCTCGGCCCAGCGGGTACTTCAAAATGAGTACAAAATCTATCCCTCTATCTATCTATCTATCTATCTATATATCTATCTATCTATCTATCTATCTATCTATCTATCTATCTATCTATCTATCTATCTATCTATCTATCTATCTATCTATCTATCTATCTATCTATCTATCTATCTATCTATCTATCTATCTATCTATCTATCTATCTATCTATCTATCTATCTATCTATCAATCTATCTATCAATCTATCTATCTATCTATCTATCTATCTATCTAGTTAACTATCTATCTGAAAATATTAAATGCTTATTTGCACACAAATAGATGCTCAGCATTTAGCCACTCTGCCACTTTGTTTGTTTCATATACTCTCTGGCTTTTGGGCGAGTTTCAAAGAGATCAGATTTTGATGCGTGCGAACAAAAGTGCATTTGTTGCTGCAAAATCAGTCGGGCTGCTATTTTCTCTCTGAAAAGGTAAATAATTCAGATTGCAGCGGCTTTATGTTCCCGTCTCTCCGTCTCATCGATCTCAGACTCTTCAAACCCGACTCCACAACTCTTATGAGATAAGACAAATGATCGGCGGCGCCGACTTTCGGTTCTCGGGGCAGCGGCGGCGGCGGCGGCGGCGGCGGGAGTCTCCTTCTTGCACTTATCTCATCTGTTACCTTGTTTCTGCGCCCTTACCCCCTCTCTCCCCTACCCCACCTTTTCTCTCCCCTACCCCACCTTTTCTCTCCCCTACCCCACCTCCTCTCTCCCCTACCCCCCCTCTCTCCTCTACCCCACCTTTTCTCTCCCCTACCCCCCCCTCTCTCCCCTACCCCACCTTTTCTCTCCCCTACCCCACCTTTTCTCTCCCCTACCCCACCTTTTCTCTCCCCTACCCCACCTTTTCTCTCCCCTACCCCACCTCCTCTCTCCCCTACCCCACCTTTTCTCTCTCCTACCCCACCTTTTCTCTCTCCTACCCCACCTCCTCTCTCCCCTACCCCACCTTTTCTCTCCCCTACCCCACCTTTTCTCTCCCCTACCCCACCTCCTCTCTCCCCTACCCCACCTTTTCTCTCCCCTACCCCACCTTTCTTTCCCCTACCCCACCTTTTCTCTCCCCTACCCCACCTCCTCTCTCCCCTACCCCACCTTTTCTCTCCCCTACCCCACCTCCTCTCTCCCCTACCCCACCTTTTCTCTCCCCTACCCCACCTTTTCTCTCCCCTACCCCACCTCCTCTCTCCCCTACCCCCCTCTCTCCTCTACCCACCTTTTCTCTCCCCTACCCCCCCTCTCTCCCCTACCCCACCTTTTCTCTCCCCTACCCCACCTTTTCTCTCCCCTACCCCACCTTTTCTCTCCCCTACCCCACCTTTTCTCTCCCCTACCCCACCTCCTCTCTCCCCTACCCCACCTTTTCTCTCTCCTACCCCACCTTTTCTCTCTCCTACCCCACCTCCTCTCTCCCCTACCCCACCTTTTCTCTCCCCTACCCCACCTTTTCTCTCCCCTACCCCACCTTTTCTCTCCCCTACCCCACCTCCTCTCTCCCCTACCCCACCTCTCTCCCTTATCCTACGCCCTCTCTACCCTACCCCATCTCTCCCCTACCCCCTACTTTCCCTCTTTCCTATATCCACCACCTCTCCCCCTACCCCACCTCTCTCTTCTAAACAGCTGAACTGACTGATGGGAAATCCAAGAACAGCATAATTAGTCAGAATGCTGTTTAGTGAAGCGCCAGGATCGAATTAAAAAGACAGACAGAAGTGGAAGGCAGACTTCTGGATCCTTGCGCTCAACTGGGAGTCCGAAATTCGGGATAGTGTTTTGAACACAAAAGGGAGGGAGAATTAAGTCGAAGCTCAAGAGACTCTCAAAGAATTAGTGGAACTAAAAAGCGAGAGCCACTTTGCATTTTTCTGATGCCGATCTCCATTGCTCCCGCGCTGTCCCGTGCTACATTTTGATCCCATTATTAGCCCTCGATTTTGAAGCGGAAAATCTAATTCCTCACTAATCCTGAGATAACCTCTTCAATGTGAATTTTAAATTTAAGTTTGTTTATCTGCTCAAAAAGCGAGGCATACATTACTAAGATGCACTTCTTAAGCATTAGTTGCAGAACTTTT